>WOUH02016395.1:0-15432 GCA_009936405.2 Stevia rebaudiana
ATGTCTTCATCAAACTATCAGAGATACACAATCTCTTAAAGTCTGATGGATGCATGAAAGTCTGATGTATGCATGAATATGTATGATCAAATAGCACATAACACGATTAAGCACATACTTTAACACATAATCAGATAAGCATAAAATTCGCATGTAAAATTGAATAATGATTGATTTAAAATGTTTTAATATGAACATGTGTAACAGCCCGAAAAGATGAATAGCGGGAAAAAGATAGAAAATACTCACAGGTTGCGTAGCAATCCAAATAGTACAACTCAGAAGGTTGTAATCCTCGACTCATCGACGAAACCCTAGTTTGAATATAGTAATGATAAAAATATCAACTTAGAATTATAGTCCTAAAATGTTTGAGAGTCAATACTCGAGTCGTTCGGTTATATATTATTAGATTAATAGTATAATGCTAAATCAACATTTTATTTAGGTAACTCTAAATAATATATTGTAATTATTTTATAAAAATAACTTCAACAATAATATATTAACATCATTCTCTAATGTTATTTTTATATAATATGTTTTAAGTAATAATTTAAAGTATGCCATTAATTCGTTCGTTGTTTTATTTAAATATTATATAAACAAAACTCAAATTCGTACATGGATATATTTTATAAAGTTTAAAAATAATTTGCGTACTTCTATAAAATCCGATTTATTGAAAGATGAACTTTGATATAAATTCTGTAAACTTATGAGTTATAACGAATAAGTTACATATTTTTAAAGTTAACCAAATTTTATGAAAAGTGATGGCTTTTATTAAACTGTTAAAAAAAAAGGAAACGAGCTCCCTGGGATTCGAACCCACGACCTGATGGTTGTGATGAATGGTTCCCAACCATTCTGACAGATAATCGTTTTGTATATAATCTGGAAATTAAATCTTAAATCTAACTGATGGTGTTCTTCCCCAATTTCAAATATGAGCCCTAGATTCATTCTAATCCAAATTCGATCAATCCAATAATCGTTTGCTAAACTAAACCTAGGGATAATGTTAATCAGTTGAAAACGAGTACATTGGTGCATTGGATTACCTGATTCGATGTCAGGTTGATCAAGTTTGATATCGACTTCAAGTTCTGCGTGTTCCTCGAGTTCCTCGTGAATCCGAGACCAAATCCAGAGATCCAGAAGCTTAGGGGTCGAGTTCTGGGTTGGGTATGTTTGGAGAAACCGTCTCCTATCAATATTTACGAAGATTTGAATCGGTCCCGTATCCTAATCATATTTCCGACTACGAATGTGGGTTTCGGTTTTGAGATGTTAAAACTAATCATTTGTCGACCATTTGATGTTCTTTAATGGGATTGATTGTTGTACTGAGTTCGTGTAACGTATTGGAACGTTTTGCAATTAATTCCCGATTGAATGGTGGAGTAATGACGATGTTTGAGAGGTGGCCGGAAGTTTGGATGGTTGGCCGGAAAAAGAAGGCGTCGGCAGTAGGGATGCGCCGGAAATACGTGAAGGTGTGGTTGACCGAGTCAAAGGTGTTTAATGTTTGGGTAGTTGGCAGAAAAGCCCCTTAAGTTTTAGTTTTTCAAGTTAGGACACTATGTGATCACTTAAATGGCTTTAGAGTTTGTTTTCTTTAAATTTAGCCACCAACTAATTTAACTTTTTTTTATATATATAAAAGCTTATATTTTATAAACCTTTTATGTTGAAAGTATATAAATATTTGTTCGTATTAATCCTTGATTTATCTATTTATCTTTCTTAATAATTAACTCACGACATATATATCTATTTATATAATTTAAGATGTTACGTAGCACGGTAGATTTCATGTAGACGTTTTATTACGAAATGATAATAATTACATATCGGAATATATAATCGGAAAATCCGAGATGTTACAAAATACAAAATTCAGTTTATTTTCAAACTATTCTTTTGAAACCCGGATTTCAGATATTATATTATTCTAATTCTACGAGATACATAATAAATGCAGTACACGTGTTAATAAACTATTTATTTTTTCAAACTTTCATTCTAAATTATGTAAATTGTACTTTATTTTTTTTGTTTTATAATATTAAACTTTTTACTTTATTTGTATCTGTTTATTTTACCTATTATTATGTAGTAATATTAATTTTGATACACCTCCGTGTAATACATTAGCAATAGGCTAGTATGTTAATATGAGAGAGAGGATGGAAAAAATATGTAGGTGGTCACTACAAAGTAACACGTGTCCTTCCTAAACCTTATTTCATTACATAAATAAATAAATATAAATATAGATATAGATATAGAGGGGAAGATTCATACGAAAACCACTTCCTCGTGCAAAAAAAAAAGACACACAACTTAAGTGAACTTCAAATATTTATCATTTCTTCATACACTAATATTTTTTAAAACGAATCGCACCATTGAAACAAAAAATTCTCTTCTTTCAAACAAGAATAATGAAACCATATTAAAAGGAGAAAGTATTGCGTCATAAAATTTAATAATACATATATGCAGCATAATGATAATTTAATAAAATTATATTACTTATATGCAGTATACTGATAATTTACAACTTATACTTCTTCAAATTTATATTTGCGTTACTAGAAAAAGATTTATTAGGAATTTTTTTCATTTTTTCATGTTTTTATGTATACTGTATATTCGTAATATTATATGCAGTATGATGATAATTCATATATTTTAGAACTTTGAGTCACTTTACGTATTTCCAATACGTATTTTTTATGTATCTATGTATATTACAAGTTGCCGTTAGAAAAAAGAAAAATATATATTACAAGTATACTACATATATGTAGTATACTAGAACTTACGACACAAATTTTTTTATTTTTTTTTACGTAGCTTCATTATACCCGTTTTAAAAAAATAATAACGTGTGAATAAATGATAAATGTTTGAAGTTCATTTAAGTAGGGTTTTTTGTTTCTCGCATAAAAAGTGTTTCTTTCATAAACCATCCATAGATAATAAATAAATAAAATTGGAGTCATTTGTCACTAATTTGGCCATTATTTTTTTGATTTTCACATCTTTCTATCGTAATTAATGTATGATATATTATTTAAATATGCATATTATAAATAATGTTTTCGTCAAATATATGAATTTGATGCGAATTAATTATTATGCTTCTAAATAAACATTTTTTTTTTTACTATTCTAGCCATTTTTTTTTTTGGTTTTCACGGCTCTGTCCTAATTGATGTATGGTTACATTAAATAAATTATATAATCGTGAATTATATGAATTTGATATGAATTAATTATTATGTTTTCTTAATCAACTAATTTTTTATTAAAATCCATAACTTATTGTCTAAATATCATTAGGTTTAAAATACTTTCATTAAAATATTAAACAAGCGGAAGAATAATGATCATACTAGTTTTTTATGACCAAATTAAAGAAAAATTTAAAATTTATAATACGGTTGGATGCCTGGATAGTTTGATTATAAAAATACAATATATCAAATAAATAAATAAAATCCACGTACACTTGGAAAAACATATTTTTAAAAGTGGACGACGACATGTGATAACATATTACATTGTATTTTATTCATGTAAACTTTTTTAACTAATGAAATATTCTAATTAAAGACTTATCTATTCTACTACGAATATATATATATATATGTAAAATTATATTTATTCAACACTTGTATTACAATAGATTCTAATCTAGTATATATATACGGTTTCAAACTGGTTTCAACCCTTTGGTTGGATCGCAAGTCATCATTGTCAAACCTGTTTCACGTACCCCTCAAAGTTGGATTTATGTTTTCAATCAAGACTAAAATAATATTATGATGATCCCATCAGAAAATCATGACTAAAAAACAAGAGACAAAGAACTCTTTATTTCCATTCAAGGGCGATAGTACTAACAAACCTTAGCTTATGTAAACTTAATCAAATGCAACGGATACCACATATTTTATATCAAAACCTAGACCACCCTTCAATTACGAATTGGACCAGGAGCGGTGGACCCAGTTACTCCAGAACCATGGACCTCAGAACCAGGGTTCGGAACAAATGTATCATCTCCACCGGGCATAAAGCTTCCACCTCCAACTCCAGCAAAACTAGGCACATGACCGCCTATTCCACCGCCATTGGTGCCCGTGATAGGATTGTAGGTAAATGGATTGAACCCGTCTTTAGACTTGGGTTTTATACCTCGTCCAACACCTGGGATTAGGTAACCGCGGTCATGCTTGATGAATGACTCTGGTTGTTTGATACCAACATCGTGTTTTTTTAGGTTTGTGTTTGGGATATATCGTCCGGCTACCGCGATGATGAGGATGTGGAAGAGGAGAACGAGGGTCATGATTAGATGTTGAGTTTTTGCCATTAGTTTTAGAGGTGGTTTGTAGCAGGCTTAGTGATGGATGAGGGTGGGATGAAGACATAAAGTCCTTTTTATAGGCTAAGGTTACGTACTTATTCAAGCTGCATGGTACGTACAAATCTTAAATTCACACATAAGACAACGGTACGCGTGCAAGTTTGGTGATATTTGAATAACGGTTTAAGCGGCCAATTAATTCTTCATTCAAAATACGCATACAATGATCGAGTATAAGCTTAACTGAATTAGAACTAGTTGCTAATTAATGATGGTCAAGCCGGTATCTAAAACAAAGAGTAATACGAACACAAAATTCTTGATTTAATAATTACGTCTACGATTACAAAAAAAATTTAAACCCCTATTTATATTACAATTAAGTACTAACTCTTACTTGACTCCAAATTTACTTGACTCCAAATAAAATAAATTAATATATCAGATAAGAATTACAATCAAATATTCCCCTACTTTAATTTTAACCACCTAAATTAAAACCAGACAAAATAATTTATAAAACTCCCCTAAGTATTATTAGGACAAAATTAATTCAACAGTCATCTTCTTTAATCTTGTGATAACATCTTTCACCGAAGTTTTGACTGTCAAATTAATCTCTTCCTTTTTTGTTCTAACAATTAATAGCTGAGCTTATAGCACTTGTATCACCTAGTGTGCCTTTTATCCCGTGGAGTGTGTTCACTACCACCTCAACCTCTCCCGGGCCCCTGACCTCTACCCGATGACGTTCAAATTCTTCTCGGTTTGAACTTTTACAACCACTATGCTCACACCTATACACCTTTCTTTTTTTCTTTGTTCTCTCTAACGGTGACCACAATTTGATTCTCCGGTTGAACTATACTTTTAAATCACTACTCTACCAAAGATCTATAACCAACTAAAACTTTAATAAAAGTATTACTTGCAAACACCTTTTGCTACCATCATCGTTGTTTTTAAAAAATAATATATATTTATTGCCTTTTGATTGCGTAATTAATTCTCTTTGTTCTTCGATCAAAAGCTGGGTTTAGCTGATTTTGGACTGAATCCCAAATCATCTTCGCTACCCTTTTGATCACCTAGAATAAAACCGTCAAACTACGTTGACTTACGATCACCTAGATACCTTATATCCCTCGTCCCTAATTCAGACTCTAGACTCTAAATTAAATCCACACACGTTGGGTCTTTTTACATCACAAAGGAGCAAAAAGAATTCCTTTTATTTTTGTAACACAGTTCTTATTGTTTCTCCTTAATTTGCGTGCGTCAAAAACAGTTTATTCCAATTTTTCTCCGAAGAGTCTTTTTCTCTCGATTTTCATCAAACAAGTTTCAATTTGTTGACTTAAAACAATCAATCATGAACTTCACTATGTTAGAGGTGAGAAAAAAAAACTAAAAAACCTAACCAACCGAAAAAACTGAACTGAAAGAAAAAAGGAAAAAAACCGAACCGTTTCGGTTAGGTTACGATAACCGAAAAAAACCAAACCAAACCGAATAGTATAACCGAACTGATCCGAATTGAAACAACCGAAAGACCTAAGAACCGAACGATTAAGCTCAATATCTTGACATTTTTTGTTTAAAAACATAGACTAAAAAAAGCTTACTATCTACTTATTAACCTTAATAAAAATGTAAAAAACTCAAAACCAAAACTATGAAACAATCATCGATCGTACAAATTTACTCTTTTATTATTTAGTTTTGAACTTTGTTTTTTTATGTAAGACATGATGATGTACTATTGTTTTGATTTGTGTTTTTATCTCACCGTTTAATTTATGCATTATTAATTACTAAGTTATCGTTTGCATTTTTTTGTATTAATAAGCAAAAATAACCAAAAATAACCGAAACCGAAAACCGAACGGTTATTTAAAAATAATAACCGATTACCTCGGTTATGGTTTCGGTTTCGACCAATAACCGAACCGAGCACACCCCTACAGTATGTTGTGATACTAATCCATGTCCCCTAATCTCAAACAGTAGGGATAATACGAACACAAAACTGTTAAATCAATAAACCAGTATAATTACAAAAACCTTTTAAACCTTTATTTATAATAAAACTACTAATCCTAACTTGACTCCAAATAAAACAAACTAAATTTATCCTAAATAGAGATAACAAATAATATCAAATCTTTCTTTGTTCTAATTCTAACCACCCAAATAAAACCAAACAAAATAATATTAATAAAATCCCCTAAGTATTAAATTATGACAAGTTTAATCCAACACCTACTTCCTACTTCTTAACTTGCATGCTACAAATAATATATACTAAAAGTATATATTTTATTCAAGATTTCACATATTCTTCTATTACGTGATAATGTTCATAAATTTTTCACACTATAAATTTTATAAGGAATTAAAGTAGAAATTCCGGGTTAAGATGAGTAAACTGTGTGATAATAACTTGGTAATATTTTTTTTAACAATTGGCTCACCCGTCGAGACGAAACCAACAACTGAAAAAATTCTCTTACTCAAACCGAAGCAAATTGCATCAGACTAGACTCTAACTCATGAACTTCTGTAAGGAAATCAAATGCTACTACCAGACTATAATATTCCATTGGTAATAGATCTATGCTTTGACAATGCATGCATCAATTTATGATATATTGTGCATTAGTTAATTGACTAAATTTAATGTTTTCAAGACCAAAACGAGAATCGAACATTGAACCACTCCAATTAAGCATGTTGTTCTCATTCGGTTAGGTGAATCGGACCTGATGGTTTGACGGCTCTCATTTGTTTAACTATGAGACTGGTTTAATGTATGATCCGCTTTGAAAACATTTTACTGAAAGTTTTATATATATATATATATATTCATAAGTAAAATGTCAACCGTGTACTAGCTAGCTAGTAAAAGACACGATTAACTCTCTAAATCTATATGATCCATATATGTAGGAGACTAGGAGTTGCATATCAAAGCCCACTTCTTAATCAAGCTAGCTACCTCCATTAAATTTTTTTAAATATAACAAACTGTGAGCATAAAAAAACCGGTAGCATTCAACTCCAACTAACCATTGGAGGCTGCATTTACCATACATAACCAACGCACACACATGTGTGTGTATAAATCTTTTGGTACCAATCTAAAATGTTGGTAATCCTACCTGTCAAATCTCTATTTCAGAGTCTACCCACGGTACTCTTTCAATTCATTTTAGGGGTCTTGGGGTGGGTACTTCTATCACATACCCTAAACTATCGTACTCACATACCCTCAACTTCTATCATGCCCTACTCACGCCCAAACACCGCCCCACCATGTTTTTTTGTGGGCGTGGTCACCCACGCTGTGAGTGGAGATGCAGGTGAGTGAAGTTTTTTTTTTATTCCCAACTAATCACAATATCTCACATTAATGACAAAACACCACATCAACCTCCTACTTTTAACCCACTCACATCTCACTCACTTGGACATTTCCACCATTTCACTCACCCAGGTGAGTTACTCTCTCTCCTGCATGGCACACCCACTCAAGCCCTCACTCATCCCGGCGCACCACATAATCTAATCAATAAGATTTTGTCACCAACTACCCTTAATTATCCAAGTGGTGACACCACTGCTTTCAAGTACCCTTACTACCCTAAGCCAATAAAATAATGTCACCTCACCACCCATACCCCACCTCCCTTCCTTTGATCAACAAGTAGTATAACTCGCATTGAGTACAAATAGAGCCTACCTGCGAGAATGGTGCAGGTGGCGTTCTCACGATACCCAAGTCTTTATCCACCCGCATGTGCCTCTCCTCTCTTACACAAGAAAGTACTAAGTTTTAAAGCCTTTTATCAGGGTCGGTCCCGAGGATTCAAGTGTTAGGGACGGGATGGAAAAAAATTGCCCTTATGCCCAAACGAATAATCAATTATATAAACATATTTTTTTTAAACAAGGATTAAAGTTATACAATAAACATAGCAACTTTGAATGATCAAACAACCTCCCTAACTTTGTTGATAATCTGTAGTTAAGCTTTCATGAGTTTGCAAGATCGAAACTCTCTAGCTGCATTTTTAAAAGAATACTCAAAACTTACTTTTCTTTCCTTAAATCTTAGAAACCTATCACACATCACCCCTTAGAAGAATTGTAAAATAATTTCTTTTTATAAATCAACCAAATAGCTCAATGCTTTTTCAAATTTTTTGCTATTTTTTTAGTATTTTAATATGTTTTAAACTGAATAGATAGATTAAATACTCAAAATATGTAAACAATTTTCCTGAAAATTGTTGAAAATTAACAGCATAAATAAGTTTTTTTGGGATTTTTGTAAATTTTTCTGTATGTTTTTTTTTTTAATTTGGTAACGACCCATTTTAAGGTAACCGCGTTTAAATGCGTATTTGTTTATTAAACAAAAGTTTCGTATTACGTGTTATGTGTAAACAATAATCATAATTATTATTAAGAAACTAATGAGGTTAAGTTAGTTTGGGTGTTATAAATGTCTTTTAACTAGTTAAGTGCTAACTAGGAGTTGGGGGACCAAAACTGCCAATAGATGAAACTGATACTTGTGGGTTTAAGTTGACAAACACCCCATTCTTGTCAAAATCTGGATTTCGAACAAGGGAGGGGCAGGAGTCGACGTATACAAGCTAGGGCAAGAAGAAGGATTCTCAAATTTTGATCTTGTGGTGAAATTGCTTGTGAAATTGGAGTTCCAATCCAATCTCTAGCACGAATTAGCAATCCTTCTTGCATTTGAAACCCTAGGTAAGTGATTATCCACGAAATTGTTTGTATTCTTGGTGGGTTTTTGTTTAAAACCATAATTTGTTTAATGCAGGTTAGAAATTGGTGTGCTATATGCAATATGAACGTAAATTTGGTGTAGATGATCATGTAAATATTAGAAATTGAGCTAAATTGGTGATTATGATGCATGATGGTCAATTTTGAGTGTGTTGGATGATTGATCACAAGCTAGTGAATTAAAGCACACCAAATGTTTGTAAAAATGCCTAAACCAAAGTGGAATTAGGTGTTGATTGGAAATTTGATTCATTGTTGTCCTGTTTTTGTAAATTGCATATAAAATCGTAGAAAAATCGTTAGAAAATGTGGTTTATATGCCTGGAAAGCTTGTTGAATGTACTATGTTTCATATTTGAACATGAAAATCTGAAAAGAACTTTAAAGTGGTCAAAAATGGTGATTTCAGTAACTATGCAGAAAGTTCAGCAAGCTATTTTGTGAAAACAAAAGTTGCTGGATTGTTTTCATAAAAACTGTATAAAATCAACTGTACATCTGATTGAGGTGTATCTTATATCGTTGGAAAGCTATATGAGTATACTACCATTTGTATTTGAACATGTTGACTTGATTTATAGTTTAAAAGGGTCGAAAACAGCTTTGAACAACTGTTGTTCGGAAAGTGCTGCACTGAATAGTAAGGTTTTATAGATTGATTTAAGTCAATTGTTTGAATGAAAATGTATGATTGATTCTAGTTGATCAATTACATGTAAATGAATAGATTGATGATTTGTGATTGCATGTGATTTGGTGTTTGATTAAATGTCAACGAATTGATTAATTGCATGATAATGGTGTAATTTGCTTGCTAAATGTGAGTTGTATGTTAAATGGTGTGAAATTGATAATTGTTAGCTTAAATATGCTAAGTATGTGAAAAAAGGTCAAATGGGTTGGATTAAATTCATAAGTTGAATGTGTGGTTAAATTGTTATGTGTTGATTATCATAGGTGGTGAATCAGAAACACATAGACCCGGGAGGGAATTGGCTAAGTGGCAAGCGATCCGTAATTGAGGTAAGACCCAATATTTGTTGAGTTTTATTGTTAAGTACATGGGTCACAATTGGTGTGATGATGTACGTATAATCTCAAGCTGTTGTTCATGTGGAATATGAACATGGTGGCGAAAGGGTGATAAATGATGAAACTTGCAAGGTGTGCAAGCATCATTGTGAGTTCTTCCAATTGACCCACATGAGTGCGGGTAATATTGGAATGAAGTACCCATAAAGACTTGCAAAGTGTGTAGGCAATGGTGTATCACATGTGATTGTGAGTATCCGGGTTATTGACGAATAACCGGAACATCTACGGGTGGCGTAGATGGGTGGAATTGGATGGAAGGACAGGTGTGTGAACATCCAATTCATTACGATGCATGATGGGTAATTCAAAGGTGTGTGAATGCCCATGTTTAAGGTGATCTTGGTGGTTGAATTATCCGTGTTATTGACGAATAACCGGATCATCTATAGGTGGCGGCGTAGATGGGTGGAATTGGATGGAATGACAGGTATGTGAACATCCAATTCATTGCGATGCATGATGGGCAATTCAAAGGTGTGTGAATGTCCATGATTGAGATGATCTCGATGGTTGGTTGACCCACGTGTTGCTTTGTAGGTGTTGACCCGCAAAGGCAAGGTAGTAATGTCCAATTGTCCGATTCATGCTCAAATGACGAACGGCTTGGAGGTGGATTTATATATTATATGATCTTAACATGTTTTGGGTGGGTGTTAATAAGTTGGTAAGGTTTCGGATGAAACGGAACGATCGGGGGCGAAAACGGAGGTCTTAAGAGGCGAAAAGTAGAAAGGGTGCTGCAAAACTGGGGTTGATATGGCCGTTTCATGGGTTGACATGGCCGTGTGAACTGGGCAATGAGAACCAGCAGGTCGGACATGGCCATGTACGTAAGTACATGGCCATGTTCAACCGTTTGTTCATTTTAGCGCGTTTAAGGGCCGGTGACCTCCCGGATCGTCCCCCGAAGTGTTGTTGGGTAATCTTACATAGTTCTTAAGAACTAATGGTGTCTTAAATGTGGGTTTTGCAGGTCATAGGTGAACCAAAGGCGAACGGGATTGGGTGAAGGCAAAATGGGTCGAATGGAGTTTCCGGTTGTCACGTTTTGAACTTGTTGGGTTTAATACACACTTAAACAAGTATTTTGATTTCAAATCATTTTGTAATTACTAATTACACTATATGGTGGTTAAAGTTAACGGTGAATGTATTTCGGTGGCGAAATACGTTCTGGGACCTAAAAGTAAGCGTTGTTTTTATTTAAAATACGTATATAGGGGTTGTTTGGGAACCCGGGCGCCACATATTGTTACTCATTTATTAGAGAAAGATGGTGTAAAAGAGTATGAAAGTTAAAACAAATAAACGAGGATGGATGCATGTCACATGTAACTTCCATTCAGTTTTTATAAAATCTGTAAATTTTTATATGTTGGTATTTCTTTTAAATAAATTACACCATAAAATCGAATTTTTTTAATATTTCTAACTAGTATATTATTGAAATATTTATATTTTGATATCGCCACACAAAATAATTCAAGGGTGGGAGTAATAAAAATGAAATGAAATCCTAATGCTTGTAACTTCATTACTAAAAAATTATCCTTTACATTTCTCAGACTTTACCAAATAAAAGAATTAATTTTGTGTGTTCACATTTTCCCAACCAAACATGCTCCTGAGAGAAAGGAAAGCTAGATAGATATCAAAACCAGGTTGTAGAAGTCAAAGCAGAACCAAAAACAATATTATAAATATAATATTACTAACAAATTTTTAATTAGTAAATAATACTGTACAAATATTTAATTAGCAACCATTCAGGGTATACGGAGCACCCTCGGGTAGATGAGTGGGTAGGCTTTTACCCGATCGTGTACACCGCCGCCATCAACGCGGGTACCCTGATCAGGTATGAAAGGCGGGTATTAATCACCGAAGCAGGTAAGTTGATGACGGATTAATAGCCGTTGAACAGCTCTTTGTAATAAAGAAAATAATCAAATCAAAAAAATCACTTTTATAAATACTCAATATTTTATCTCATTTTTCACAACTACTCAAAATATTCAATCACAAAAAAAAACTAATTTTTTGTCAAAAAAATATTCTCATGGATCCAAGTGGTAAAAGACAAAGAGGTGGTAGCTCTAGTTCACGTGCGAGTGGCGGTTCTCGCGGTTCATCCGGTGGTGGATCTATGGGCGGTTCAAGGGGTGTTGTTACGAGGGGTGGTGGCTCTAGGGGCGGTGGCTCAAGGGGTGAAGGCTCGAGGGGTGGTCGTATGCCTAACGCGTATTGTCCCGTTATGTCACCCGAAACATTCCTTCAAACACAATTCTATAACAACCAAAGCTACGCATTATTGCTTGATGATCAATTTGATCCATTTTTTGCCCGATTTGAGAACGCCCAGTACAAAGATCCTTGTTTGAATGAGGATCGTCCGCTCCCGCTTTTTGAGTATGATGATGGCGAAGATTTCGTGCCCGAAACTCAACATAATAGTGTTGAAGGGGATGACAGAAATGATGAAATGGAAGTGTACATTTCGGTTGATGAAGACGAAGAAGATGAAGAATATGGTGGAAGCGACTGTGATGATGATGAAGGTGACGGCGACGGTGAGCCTAAAAAATTCGAAAAGCCAGTCGAACTCCAATCATGGACCATTGCGCAAAAAGAAGCACTAGCCAAAGCACGGTACCATATTTCTCAATGTTGAAAGGTTGGAACCGCTCAATCTCGAGAAGGCTTTTGGAATCGGGTCCTCAAACATTACAACTCCCTTGTTGGTGGAAGCACTCTAACTGTTCATCAAATGAGGACACGATGGACGTCTTTGAATACCCAATAGACGGCGTTCAATGGGTTTTGGATTCAAGCGGTAAAATATATATAAATAATATATATATTTTTTTATATCGTCTTACTAGATTTGTTATTTTTTTTATAGTCACGACTACGTGAGAGTGGATGTAGCGACTTAGACGTTATGACAAAAGCGACTAAGGATTACGCTAACAAAAATTGAGGCACCGCTTTCAAAGACTTTGATGCGTGGAAGGTTGTAAAAGATTGTAGTAAATGGAATCGGGTTCCGTTGATGGGGGAAGAACAAACGTCTTAGGAGTCTAAAAGAAAGTCGATGGATTCCGGTGATTTCATGGCATCCACTAATGAAGATGCTCAAAATACTTGTCTTCACGATCTAAATGAACACGCGGCGCCTTTGAGAGCAAGCCGAAAAGGAAAGCAACCCGCCGAGTCGTCAAAGAAAAATTCTCTTACCGAAAGCATTGAAGCGTATGAGACAGTGAAAGAAGGTTTATTAAAAGTGGCGGTCGAGTCTCGTGTGCGAAAGGATGAAGTCACAATTGCTTTGGTAGAGGAGCAACGAACGGCGTTAAACAGAGCGCAAAATAAGCAAGACATGGAAACGTTTTTTTCACCTCACGACCATCTTACCGGGGTGCACTTGGATTTTATCTTAGAGGAAAAAACGCGAGATTGAAAAATTGTACAGGTGGCCTTGCGATTTTTAGTTTTTATATTAGAACACTTGTGAAAGTTGTTTACTTTTCTGTGTATTTTTCCCTTTATTATTAGTTCAAATATTAATGTTTTAAATTTTAATGAAATGTTTTAGTTTTTAAATTTAATTTTAAAAAGGAAAAGTCAAAAAAATAATAATGAATTAGGGTATTAGGATAGTATCGTCATCAATTATGATTGTTTGAAATGAGTTGGGGTACTTGATAGGTGGCATTATATGATTGAAAGTTGATATGATAGTTTGAGGGGAGTTACAGGAGTACTTCCATCACCCTCACATGAGGAAAAGCAGGACCCATATATTTCAAATGGCTAATTCTTCCTGCACCCCCATCTATTTTTCTTTCACACCCCCATCTACATCATAAATGAGTTCCATTTAATGTATTACTAAGAATTATGACCATCACAAAAACTTAATTATTTACTACATTTAATCTATTGATTTTGTCATTATAATACCACAATCAGATATACTATCGTTAGAATTGAGTCGCCGGAATCAAAATTGATGGAATCAAAGTCGCAGGTAATCTTTCTTCATCTAGAATATATATGATGCATATTAGAAATTTAGAATAAAGAATATTAAGCTTACAGGAGGGTATAAGAAGTTATAAATATTCACTTTTTTTCACTATTGGAGACCTCTGCAATTTATTTTTAATATCATAGAAGAAGAAGTTATATTATATTATTTTAATGGTTAGATGGTCAACAGTGGTTGACAGCTTGAATGGAATTTTTACTTTAGCTTGTGAAAATGTCAGATTGTTTCCTTCTTACGCTTGGAGCTTTTGTTTTTAAATATTTTATTTATTTTTATTACTTTATTATTTATCAGTTTCCTTTTATGCTTGGGCTTTACTAGTATGATTTAGCCATAGTTTACCAAATTTGTTATTTTATTTCACTGGTGAAATTTGTTATCTTAATTACTAATTTTTTTTCAACGCTGCAGCTAAAATGTCTACTACATCAAGATTTTCTACCAATGAGGTATCATATTCATATTTGTTTTTATGTATGCGTGTGAGCCAATTGGTTTATATATCACCTTTTTTAACATATCTTTTTTTAATTTAAGGTGTTTAAATCTCATGAAGATCTATTGACTTGGGTGCAAAATGTGGCACGCTCTCTTGGTTTTGTTATCGTAACTACACGATCAAAGAAGAGCTATATTGGCTACATCTCTAAAATCGTACTCGGTTGTGAGTGTGGTGGTGTATCTCGAGGTAAAGGAGATTATGGAACAAAATAAATTAATTGTCCGTTCAAATTGGTGGGAAAGTATTCAAAGACGAATGGTGTTTGGAAGTTAAGGGTTGTATGTGATAAACATAATCACTCATTATCATTGTATTTGGAGGGTCATGCACATGCAATGCGATTATCTAATAATGAAACTCTATATTAGGCAACAACTCTTAGACGAGTTATTGAATGCATACAATGCATATGAAAAAGGTTTTACTAGTGGAATCGATGAATAACATACTTCGTTGTTATTCTTAAATTCGCGTGCACCACAAGAACATTGGATGGTTATGCCCGATGTCACACCCTGCCGGTGGCGGAAACACCGGCGTGACCTCATGATTGTTCACAAGCTCAATGGTTTACTATTAATA
>WOUH02016410.1:0-15428 GCA_009936405.2 Stevia rebaudiana
TATGTGCAAATAGCAAGTAAACATTTAACATATATTCACATAAACATACAGAATACGCATTGAGGAATTTGATAAAACTGAATAAAGGATTTGAATATGCGACATGTGTAACAGCCCAAAAACATAGAGTAAAGTGGGATAGAAAAACTCACAGGTTGCGTAGCGATCCAAATAATACAACCGTTACGATCGTAATCCTCGAATCGTCAACGAAACCCTAAATCGGATACGATAATATAATTCAAACTTAGAGTTAACATTCTAAATTATCTAGAAATTGGGGTTCAATATTCTTTGAATGGTTAGTATTTAGAGCATTATTATAATTTGACGTTTGTCGTTTTATTATTTTAATTAATAAGTATTAGAATATGTTAGAAATTGGTGATTAATTAAATATAAAATAAACGATTATGGACTTGAATTTAAACAAGTTTTATATAAATGGATTTATACAAACTTAACTAAGTTCAATTGAAATCCAACTCTATCTAATAATTCCTATTTATTGTTATACAGATTAATTGTACAAAACAAACATTACGGAAATAAAATGAAAATATATGATTTCAAGTTTAATAGAAAATATTTTATAAAACTTGTTTTTTTTTTCTTTTTATTATTTTTTTTTTGTGTTAACAATTTGTACAATAAACCTAATGAGTTAACAGAAACATATTAACAAATTTGTGAATTTATAATATGTATAATTTGTAATTTGTTTGATTTATAAGGTGTTTGGCTTAATATTTATAAACTAAATTTCATATATGAATATTAATAGAAATTTATACGTGTAATTTCTGATTTAAAAATGATTAAAGGGATCAAAATATGAGTTTTTCGACCAAAATGAAGTCAGAAGTATGTGGGATGGGATTCGAAACCGTGACCTATGGTAGGGAGGTCAAGGCACTTAACGACCCGACTGGGTGATGGTTTTGGTTTAAACTTCGAAATTAAAACTTTTAACCCATACTTGGTGTTCTTCCCCAAATCCAAGGTTACGAACCCTAGAATCAAAATCCTATCAATTGATTGTTCTATTACAGAAAATTACCTAAAGTTTAAGTTCAGGAGCCGAAAACGAGTTGAAGGAGCATAATAGTTACCTGTTTCGGTTTAGAATTAGATGAGTTTGATTCCGGGTTTCACGTTCTTCATGTTCTTGAGATCTTTGGGATAAATCGTGAATTCCAGGTTGTCGGAGATGGACTAGTGTACTAAGATAGCATAGAAAAGCAGTCTTGAATGTCTTCCGATGATTAACTTGATCGATTAACGTTTTGAAGGTGGTGGTCGACCGTGGGTTCACAACCGACGGTCCCCGAGTTCACATGATTACCCGCGTATTAAGAAGTGGTTTTTTTTTTTTTTTTGAGAGCTGTGTTAGTTTAAGGGTGATGCTATGGTCAATAAATTTCAGTCGATTGAACCGTAACGTATGATGATTGATGATCTTGTAAATGGGTTTTAATCCCGTATTAAAACTCTTGATTGTCAATTACATATGCGTTTCAAGCCAAAATTGACTTTAAAATCATTTAAGTCGGTTCATGTAGATAGTTTTACAATAATTCAATGAGCTAAACGGTTGGTTTAAAAGAATCTGAGTTTTCCGGCGAGCTTATGTCGGAATCCGGCCACCGGCATGTGGAGTCGGAAATACGGGATTCAATGGAGGGGGAGGGGGCTGGATGATGAGTTTTGGGTTTTGGCACCATTGGTCCCTTTAAGTTTTATTTGTTATAGATTGGACACCATGTCTTCATGTAAATGGTTCTAAAGTTTGTTTTAGTGAAGTTTGACCACAAACTTAATGAGTGAACCTATTTAACTTTTGTTTTATTTAAAACTTTATATTTTTATAAACTTTATACAAGAAAAGTTTATAAATGTTTATTTTGTATTATTCCTTGATTTATATAACTTATTAATTAGATTTTATTGATTAATACATGTATACAAGTAACGTAACGCGATAAATTTCACGTAAACGTTTCATTTAATGAACGGCGACAATTATATAACGGAAAATTAAATCGGAAAAATCTCGGATGTTACAAAATAAGAGCTATCCTTGATCATAGCCCTACTCTCATCAACAGATACCAATCTCTCTATCTCTTCAGTAGTCCTAATATCATCCTCATCATCATACCACCATGTATCATTAGGATGTTCGTCCAAGATCATGCCCTTGTGTTGTGAATGATGTAACGAAGGTGGGACCACTACCTCGTCCTCATCCTCCTCATGCACTAAGGGACTCATGCTGCAGTCAAGGCTCTCCTGTCGATCGTCGGCAAGCTTTTCAAGCATTTTAGCAAACATCTTCTCAACTTTCCTACATGTTTCCTCATTAGATCTAAGCATTGCACAAAAGTATTCTGCATAAATCCTCTCTTCCTCCATTGAAAGTTGCAACAAGTCTAGCTGTTGTTGCCTCAACTTCATCCAACACATGATATATCCATTCTCGTCTGTATGGTATGGCTCTTCATGTTGCATCTGAGATGCTACGTATATTCCGTTACCATTTGACATCAACTTTGATAATTGGTCCATCATCTTCCAATTATATTGTGCCAATCTTATGAGGGTCGATGACATGATGGGAGTCTCGTACGATGGTGAGTATAGGTGAAGGTCATTATTACTACATGTGTGATACCTAGATGAACAATGACAATCCTCTGTATAATGGGGTCCACCACAGATCTCGCACACAATTTAATGGAACGGTAATTCCAATGACAATCCATGGCAATAAAATAAAAAAATAATAATAAAGAGAAACCGATACGGTGGGACAATGCTTAAAGTAAACCAATGTTGTTTTAATATTATCAAATATGACTGGTTGTGGGTTGGTTAAGTATGGTGCGAACAATGTGAACCGGTCCTAAGCACAGGTGTGTCATGTACGGACCAGGTCTTCGTGATATGGTTTTAGTCATATGCGAACATTGTTAAGGTGAAGCGGTTCTAAGCATGAGTGTGTCGTGTACGAACCAGGTCTTGATATAAATGGTTTTGATAAAAGAAATAATAAGTTATATGTCAGCTGGTAATGTAAAGGCGTAAATCAAAGCAGATTTCCCAGGAAGGGAATGGTTAAGGCATGTTGTACAACATATGGGGGATCAGGCGTGCCCCAAAGTGTGAAGCTTTGATATAACTTACATTGGAACTGTGGTAACTTATTAAAGTCTTTTATAAATGAAATGAATAAAATTGGGTTGGATAAATATTATGTTATATAATATATTGTTAGAGATGTTGATAAACGTCTCAAAAGAGACAAATTAACCGTAAACTTAAAACTCACAAGCGTAAGCTGACGTTTTTGAGTATAAGCTTCTGGATGCAAGTGATGGATGGATTAGCATGGAGGCATCTTGGACTTAGTTATGCTGGCAAATAGTTAGTGAGATATGATGTAAATTATTTTATGAATAATGTAATATGACTTTGGTTTAATAGAAATGAAGTTTATTTTCCGCTGCTGTGTAATCTCTGTATGAACCACTGTGTTTATGAGTAAATCCGATGACGTGGCGACCCCATGGAATTTGGGGCGTCACCACTCCCCTGATAATATCGTATACGCTTGTAGGAAATCACTCGAGTCACAATTCCTGATGGTGGTGCAAAAATTCTGCGCGTTCCACAAAACCGCTCACCAAAAATGATGGTATATGTCGTAGTTTCCAACGGTAGAACTAAAAAGAATAAAACTAGGCAATACCATGAAAAGCATGTGATAAATAATAAACATAAAAATATAAACATGCAAATCACATCATCACAATCACAAACATAAGATATAAATAAGCACAATCATAATCAACCAAGCAGCACAAAATATAAAATACATGCCAGAATAGGTACCATTGTCACATCATTAAGAACAAAATAGATATAGATAAACAACATGACATGATAACTTGAACACTACAAAACTCTACTGGCTGGTATTACTAAAGAAGGATCTGTTCCTAAATATTTGAAAAGGTTGCAAAATGATCAGATCCTACTTAAACAAAAATTTCTTCAAGAACCCCAACCCGATTTTTTCCCATCTCCCGTCTCGCGCTTCCACCCTGATTGTGAACCTGGTGTTCTGCGGAGGGTGGGGGTTCAAGTGCATGGGGTTAAAAAAGAGAGAGCTGAAAACTGCGAATCCTCTCTAGGAAGGGGTGGAATACGACATAAGTAATGAATGATGATGACGGGAAATTTCGGCTCTCCTCGGGGTCTCGGCTGTGGTCCTCTGCGGCTCTTGGCACTGCTACTGCTTGAACTTGCCATATCCGCTGCAAACGATAAACATATACGAACAAGCAGATATAAAACTATCCTAAGTGAACAGAAAGGATATATTTTTGGATTTTTATTGGTTTATTGACGAAAAATTAAACTAAAAACTAAGAAAAGGAAAATCTCTTTGTGCTTTTGTTATTTTTATAAAAAGAAAATCGATACGAAAATGAATATTTACTTAATGTACAAATTCGCAACAGTATACGCGAATTAGTTCGGTCTAAAGGTTATAGAAAGACGTGAAGATTCGTGTGGATCAAGCAAGTCAGCCGAAATGGAGATTGAGTATCAACCGATTCACCCGATTCCCACACTTAGACCAAACTGAGCTCGGATTTTAAAAACGAGATCGAAAAATCCCCCTAGCACACGGACAATATGCCAAGAGTTTTTCATCCCAAATCAGACAAATTTATCAATCTAATGAGCTATGACAATTTAATGATTTTAAATTTAAAGTTCAATTGTTTTAGAATAAAAACCAACAATTTGACTTTTCGTTTAAGGATGGTCGGTGTAAAAACGACTCAATAAAAAAAACGGACTCGATAAAGGAACTAGACTGACTCAATCCTAAAAATGACACGAAACAAGAAACAAACTGATACATACCGAATAATCGCGAGGAATTGGAAGAACGCGCGGATCGTAAAAGGTGCCGGATACGAACCCAAATCTGTAAAATGGAATCATTAACGCATGAAGTGAAAATGGGTCGAATCCTGACCCGAACCGGCTCGAGTCGGGTCTCGGGTTTGGAAACCGAGAAAATCACGGGAGCTGTTGACCTGGGCTGACCACCCGATTAGGGCTGTTTCGGGTCAACACCGGGTCAATATCGCGCCTGCCGCCACCACCACCGGCGTGGTGGTCCGGCAATGGTCGGTCAGAAAAGTCACGCCACCACCATTGGCGGTGGCGGCTGTGGGATTGTTCGGTGGTGATAAGTCGACCACCACCATCGACAGTGGTGGTCTCAGGTGGTCTGGTAGCAAATCCCCACCACCATCGGCGGTGGTGGGTGTTCAATCGAGAGAGGGATCGAGAGATGAGAGTGTTACTGATGTTGGAGAAGTAGCGGCGGAGAAGGGGTCCCCGATGGCAAGAGCGGTGGTCAACAATGATGGCGACGGTCAACGGTGGTAGAAGGGCGGCCGGCGACGGTCGTCGGTAGGTTGTGGAGGTGAGTGGTGGTGGTGGAATGAAAAGGACAGCCCCCAAAATAGGGGTATATTGTCTGCCGATTTGACTTTAGGGGCGTGTGCGCGAGGAGAGAAGAGATCTTGCGCGTAGCGCGCAAGATCTAGAAGTTCACGAGTTTCTGAATCGGGGGCGTACCGCGCAAGGTTGGTAACCGGTCTGCCCGTACCGCCCCGCTATGACGTCTTGACTCAGTTAAAGAACACCCATGCGATACGCGCGAGGTAAATGATGGATTCGCGCGACGCACGACATTCATAAGGGACAAAAAGTTTCTAAGATTTTTGCTTCGGTGATGAAAGTTTACTAACTTCTCCGATGTGTTTCTCTCATTCACGATGTGGGATTGACCTGAAATTTGGAATTTCGCACGATGAATGTGTCTAGTTTCGGGAAAACTAAGACTTATGCGACGAGTAGACGGTTGAGACATGGAAATGATTCGAAATGCGAAGTGGTGCAAAAGAACGACTAATGGTATAAAAGTACACAATCGGGAGTTCCACCCGATAGTCTAACACTCATTGGGGTCTAAGAGTGCGGTACGGGGCTTCCCTGCCCGAGAACCTTTGATTTCCCTCGGTCGTCCCCACACTTTGCCTTGCTCACACACACACGAATATCGTTGAGCTCGGCCTCATACTCCTCTTCTTCCTTTACCTCTTTAACTAACATCTTCTTTGATTTGACAGCTCCAAAAGACACTGTCTCTCCATCAACTTGAAGTGTGATGGTTCCCGCAAAGCAATCGATGTTTTCTTTTGCGGTACGGAGGAATGGACGTCCTAGAATAATCAGGACTTTGCTATCCTCCTCCATATCCAGAACTACAAAATCCATGGGAAAGAAGAATTTGTCGATTTGCACAAGTACATTTTCGACAATCCCACGTGGATAGCGAGTGGAACGATCGGCCATGGTGATACACATGCGGGTGGGATTTGGATCTCCTAATCCCAATGTTTTGTAAAGAGAATAGGGCATCAGATTCATGCTTCCCCCAAATCCTCTAGTGCATTAGATATAGAAGAACTGCCAAATTTTCATGAAAGAGTGAAGAAACCGGGATCATCCAGTTTCTCGGGCAGTTTGTTCTGACCATAGCAGAACATTTTGAATTCAAAGTCACTTTGAGACATGACTCCAACTTTTGTTTACTTGAGAGTAAACTCTTCAAGTATTTCACATATTTGGCATTATGTTGGAGCTCCTCAATGAAGGGAAGGTTCACTTTTAGCTGTTTGAAAATATCTATGAACTTGGTGAACTGTTCCCCTTCATGGTTGCGGTTAAGCCGATCAGGATATGGCGGTTTTTGGCTTAGGACTAGCAACTGGTGACTTTCCCTTATCGGAGTAGAAGCTTCACACGAATTTTTCTCACTCACCTCACTAGTTGGTGGTGTCATCTTTATGGGTGGTGCTTCACAAACTATCTCTTCATCAATGAGATCCTCATCTTCTTCCACTATCGACGCGAGCGAGGGTGGTGCTAGTTGTCGTCCGCTGTGAGTAGATATGGCCTTAACTTGGTGGTTGAAGATTGGTGGTTTTGGATTGTTCACGGTATTACTCGAAGACTACCAGAAGCACGCTCGTTGTCTTTAGTTTGGAGAACATGGACTGCCTTTTCAAGGTTATTATGTTGGGATTGTTGATCATTGTGCTTCAAAGTGAATTTTTTAAAATCAGCTTGAGTTTGAAGAACAATTTTGGTGATATTGGCCAATTGAGTAGCAATGTCCTGTTCAGAGTTGGAGGAGGAAGGAGTTGGATTAGAAGAAGAAGGAGTGGATTGGGTTTGATCGTTGGAAGAATTTGAAAAGAGGCCTTGCCTCTGCTGATAACCGCCCGAATTCCCACTGCGCCAGTTAGAACTGTTGTTTGCGTCCGAGTTGGAATTCCTCCAATTGGAGTTTTGGTTATAGGAGGGTCGGTTATCGTTTTGATACGATATATCCCAACCGCTGTTAATGGAATCGATCTGCTCTTGAGAAGTGACGGGGCAGTCGACAGAATCATGCCCTCCACGACAGATTTCACAACGGTTCAAGCTCATCTTCATCTCTTTCACCTCCTTCGCCAAGGACTTGAGAGTAGACATCAAACCACTATCAATGTTGACCTGATAGACACCCCTACAAGTAGAAGAAGGCGGGGTGGCGGTGGTTTTAGGAATTAAATTCCTAGCATTTCTTGGCGTCTCTAATTCGGCCCTAGCAAAAGAAGTGAAGAGATCTATGCATTCAGTGACGGTCTTTATCTCCATAAGATGACCTCCAGCAGCAGTGTTGAAAGTACGTTTCATTATCGGAGTAAGACCAGAATAAATTTCTCGACCAAGACCAAATCACTCATACCGTGGCGAGTGCAGGAGACCAGGAGGGCGTTAAAACAATACCATGCGATATGATACGCCTCATCATCCTCCATGCGAAAGGAGTGAATTTGGTCACGCGCTCGAGTAGCACGGTATGGTGGGTAGAACTTGGCTAAGAAGGACTCGTGCATCTCCGTCCAATTGTGGATAAAGTTGGGTTCCAGATTATCGACGCAAAAGGAGGCGCGTCCAGAAAGTGAGAAGGGAACAACTGAAGACAAATGGAGTCCAAGTCTCGGACCTGAAGATTGAAAGTGCGACATATTCGCGCGAACTTCGAGACATGGCCCGGTGCATCCACGTCGTTTAGGCCATGGAATTGGGTAGCGTTGGAGATCGCGTTCATGACGTATGAGGGAAACTGCCAGGAATTGGCATTGTCTCCAAATGCAGCCTCGGCGACCAGATTGCGGACGCCAGTAAAACCATCGATGGAAAGCTGGTGGACGGTGCGTCGTGCTTGATTGCCCATTGTAGATGAATTAGAAGGGGAAGAAGGAGAAGGGAGTGAAGATTCAGAAGAAGAAGAAGAAGAAAAATTGAGAGGAGGTGAGAAAGGGGTAGGTGTATAGGTCCTCACCCTCGAGAGCGAATCTGTTAGGCAAGTGTGGAGGTAGCGTTCTTGTTCGTAAAAAAATTCGAAGAGGGGGGATTTGCTAGATCTCGTATGGGGCATTCATTTGAACAAAACAATTAATAAAATGAAAAGACTAACTTAAGCGCACAAACAAAAGCAAATAGATCCTAAGTGCCTATGTGGATCCCCGGCAGCGGTGCCAAAAACTTAATGTGTCGTGATCATGCAGTTAAACAGTCAAGTAATAAAATTTATAAAACGATCATAACAAACACACATGGAAGTGAACCAGTCGGGATGCAGTGCGTAAGGTAAGACTGAGTATCGAACCAAGGATCCACGGACAGAACCAAGGCGAACTCAAGATATACTTAAGGTCATGCAACTTAAAAGGTCTCTAAAGTCAAAGTCAACTAAAACGTTAACTCTAGGTCAAACAAGCAATTATCACGCAAATATCAATCAATAAACAAAAGGTAGTCACCTAGGCTACAATCATGTAGTTTATCAAGCAATCAACCTATCATATGGACTCATCAAATTGGATTTGGTTTCGTTTAATAGTTAGGTAATTGTATTAAGTCGAATTAGTGTAATTATCCTCTCGGTCGACTACTACTAACTCAAGACACCTATTAATCTAACTTGTCAGCTTCCTAAATCAGTGGTATAGGTTTCCTCTCGGCCTAACCTAACCTATAACTCGTATTCTAACACCCGGTTTTCCTCTCGGCCTAAACCGCGTACCAAAACCACAATCAATAACCTCTCATACTTTCGATTACTAATTAATTACCCCAATTAACTAGGTTATCCTCTCGGTCTACCCAATTAACCCAAGATAACAGCTAGATAACCTAAACTTATACCCTCTCGGTCCCAAAGTTGCAAAGGTGACTTAAACTAGCTAATTAGACATTCCATCAATTTAATTAAGACAAATTAAACCTATGAACGAATTTAGTACCAATTCAAGTTACCCCAGACTGCTATATGATCAGCTATTAATTGTGTTTTAACTGTTATAATTCAATTATCAAGAATCATTGCCCGAATCAAAGTTAATTACAATCTAAACATACAATCATGACATACCTAGGAAACTACAACGAATTTAGCCAACAATCATGTTCAAACAAATCATATTAATCGAATTAAACATTGTATCACTCAAACAAACAGAAAAGAACATCAAATTATCAATGGCAAATACTAAAAACGAAAGTCAAACTACGTAATCAAACCGAATTAGCACTTCAAACAGCTCCAAGCTTCCAACTTGAATGATCCAGTAGCTAGAGCTCCGAAAATCAACCAGAATTGATGAAGAAGTCGACCCTTGAAACGACTGAGATCATCTTCAATTTATATGAACTCGATTGGGGTTTCTCTCGGTCAAACTCTCAGGCGCGTACCGCGCAGCTATGCCCATTGGAATCGCACGTAGCGCCCTCGACAAAATAATCAGGGTCGACCGCAGGGTCTTTTAAGAACGAAGCGTATCGCGCGGGAGTGGTTTCTTGGCTCGCGCGTAGCGCTTCTAGCTGGAATTCAAGCTTTTTCACTTTAACTTCGTCCTATCGTCTCGTTTCTTCTCGGGTGCTCGTTCCTTAAGCTTTTAAACTCCAAAACGACTTCAAAACTACGAACTCCTGAGAAATATGAACATTTTAAGTATATGGACGATATGAACCTAAAACTATACAAAACTATATAAAATACTAAATAAAAGACTTAATATACAACGTAGAATGTCATGTGTTTTTACAACACATCAATATAACTCATTTTTTGTTGTTTTAACTTTTGGGGTGAAACATGATATATTTTAATCTTAGAAGTTATCTACACAATTCATCTTTTAGGGTTAATTAGTCAGCTGGTTGAACCACTTGATAGCACTGAGTTAGACAATGTTGTAAAAATCGGCTTAGACGGCTGCCTAGGAGCTAAGCGCCTCGATTTTAGCCTAGGCCGCTGTCTAGGCGCTAGGCGCGTATAGGCGGCTAGAATTCGGTCAAAATTACAAAAAATCTGTCAAAATTGATTAAAAAGAGTCAAAATTGGTCAAATTTTCAATAAAAATGGCTAAAATCTATTAAAATTGACCAAAATTTTCAAAGTATTTATAAAAATATAATTATTTTTATATATTTTGTATATATATGTTAATATATATATAATTTTGAAAAATTACATATAAAATTTTAATCCGCCAATTTTTTATCAATCTTGATTAATCTGTAGGCAGTAGCTCACCGTTTAGGTAGCGTATAACGCCTTCTCCAATCTAACCATTTATTTTGCTTAATCGGTTTTCAAAACATTGGCAGATAAACCACGGTTGTTGGGGGCAAATATAGAAATGCCAGCAATCTTAATCTCAAATTCTATGCCTATTACTCCAAGTGGGTCGTCATATTTTGTTTGTGTCCTACTCCCACTACTTGTTCTTCTAACACCCACATTTTTTCTTATAGTTTTTCTTGTTTATTCATCCAGCAATCGTCACTTCCACCACCCCAAAGCCCCGATCACATACTTTGTATATCGAATTTGTCAGGTCTCCAATAAACCCAGGACTGATTGCCCATTTGGAATACTGTATCCTTGAATGTTTCGTAAATTTGCATCTGGTGCCTGTTTTTGACCCAATTTCTAGCTTTTTTTGGATCTCATCGGTGGTGGGTTTGATCAAATTCATGAAGCAGTTTTCACTGTCTTGGATCGATTTGTAATCAAAGTGCGAACAGAGTATGAAAAACCTTCTGAAAAAGCTACACATCAGGTCAACTCCATCGTCAGATGCAAACTCACAACGATCGGTATCAATTTCAGAACCTCATTCTGAATCGCGTGAACTCAATAAACCCTTGTCTTCGATTACAGGATGGCTTAATTCAGTAACGAATAAGAGAAGTCCAAGTCGTCAAACGATTGAAGGGTTTGACTCAATCAGCAGTAGTCAACTGGATGCCGCCATGGATGAACTGAGGGGTTTTGATCAAGTGTCTGGTAACTCTAGGGATCCGGAAGTAGAAGAGGAGTATCAAATTCAGTTGGCTTTGGAGTTGAGTGCAAAAGAAGATCCAGAAGCTGCTCAGATCGAAGCTGTTAAGCAGATCAGTTTGGTTTCTTGTCCTCCAGAAAACACTCCTGCTGAAATCGTTGCTTATAGATATTGGGTAAGTTGAGTTCTTATTTCAGGTTGCTCTAAAAAAAGGTTTTTTGACCATTTCATTGTTTGGGATAGAGTTAAAGTTTCGGCTTTATGTTTGTGATAATGCTTGCTTGTTTCTACAGAACTAAAATCGTGTTTTTTCTTCTCACCTATGCATTTGGGTATTACTTAATTCGGTTCTCTAGTGAATTGATCATAGGTTGTTAAGTCATTTGGTTATTACTGTTTATGAACCTGATTGATGGGACACTTATCTGCATAGTTAGTTGTCTGTTTCATTGCTGTTTATGGAAAAAAATGAAGTGTTTCTACTTTTGGAAACTAATTAGTTATTTAAGTAGCAGTTAGTAGTAAGGTTTTGTTGTAACTTCATTAGGTCAAAACAAATCATGTGGTTTTGCAACATCTCTTTCATTTGGATAACTTTCTATCCCATATGATTATGTGGTATATTTATTTGTACACTAACATATAATGTGTGCTTTATAATTTACCTAAAAAGATCAACTGTTAAACAGATGGACTTGAATACTATTTTCATTAAGAGTCAAGGGTATAAAACCTGGATACTTCATGTGACCGTCAATATCCATATCTATGAAGCTATCTAATTATTGATGTATAATCTTGCTACCTACTTTTATCATGGAAATACTATGATTATGAGTCTAGTTGTAGCATTATTATACCCATCAAATAATGCGAGTCCAGTTCTAGCAGAATTGATTTGTATGTGGTTATTGGTTCTAACCTTTCTCATGTCCTAGAGTGGTTCATACTTGTCAGAATTACAGTGCTTTGAGCTATGATGACAAGATTCTTGATGGATTCTATGATCTCTACGGGGTGTGGACGGGACCCACATCTTCAAAGATGCCTACCCTTGTTGATCTACAAGCAACACCCATGTCAGATACAGTTACATGGGAGGCGGTTCTTGTTAACAAGGCTTCAGATTCAAAACTTTTAGGGCTCCAACAACGGGCCCTTGAATTGGCTGTCAAGTCAATGTCTGAGTCTATTAATGGTGTTGGTCATGATTTGGTTCAGAGGCTTGCTTGTTTAGTCTCTGATCACATGGGGGGCCCAGTTGGAGATCCAGAAAAAATGTTGATCTCCTGGAGAGATTTTAGCTCAAAATTAAGGGAAACTATTGGAACCATGGTTTTGCCTCTTGGGTTATTGAATATCGGACTGGCCCGTCATCGTGCGTTGCTTTTTAAGGTATTTTCCTTTTTCTTATACATATTTTCTTAAATCATGCTTATAGAGCATCCTACATTACGTATTGAAAACTTGTGAAATATGTAATATTGCAAGTTTAGAGGGGCATTTGTGTAATTTTGCAAGTTTACATATATTTTATGTGCTTTTAGTATTTTTCATTTTGTGTTTGAGTGATTTAACACTTCTGGAAGTAAACAAAACACATAAAACGTAACCTCACATGATTAAACTATTAGACTGATCCAACAACTTTTTAATTTCAGTTTATCCAAGTAGGATATGCTGTTTACATAAAACACATTTTTAGAGGGTTTTTTTTTTTAATTCTGGAAAATAAAGTGAATCTAATTTCTTGTTTACTATTATGTAGAGTAATTGATAACAACTCAAACATTCAGCAACAATAACTAAGTTGCAGAAAACTATGACTCTATAACACTAGAAAATCTCTTGAATTAATCAATTAAATATCATCATCTTCATGAACCAATAAAAACAAAAGGAAGTTCAATATTCCTGAACTGTTACTATTTAAAAGTATTTAAGTGGTTGTCAGTGAACTGTTAATATTTTGAGTCCTTTGGGAACAAGAATAATAGGTCGCATATTAGGGATAGAAATCAAGGCTAATGATAGGAGCTAGTGTTTTAATCACACATTTTGTAGTGTCACATTCTCCTAACATGGTAAGGATACCAGATAGGGGTGTGCAGGGAACCTGAAAAAACCAAAAAGTCCAAACCGACCGAACCTAAATAGAAATCGACGGGTTTGGGTTGAATTTTCTTAAACCTGACGGGTTTGGGTTTGCCTGAAAAAATACCCGAAAAACACGTATATGTCTATGCATTATAATATTATATATATATATGCTACGTTTTATTAAGTCAGCCACATTCAGATGAAAAAGACGAAGTCCAGCTCACATGTATATTGGTTTTTTATGTATTTCTTATGTTTTAATTTTTTTAATTAGCCCATTTTTATGCTATAATTTTAAAGAATGTGCGCATATGATGATTAATATGAATGTTGGAACGATGCACTCGTTTTTTTTGTCCGCTTAAATCCAAAAGTAGTCAAGAATTTTTGTTTGTTTGTTATGCAATGAAAATATATATTTTATTGGTTTTGGTTGTTCAGGGTGCGCGCATATAATGTATATATGTGTGGACCCTCGAGGGGGCAAAAGTAAAATTGCATTAGTTTTAACGTTATTTTACTTATTTTTGTGAAAATAACATTAAAAGCGTTGGGTTGACGGTTAATCAGGCATCATGAGCCGGGGGTCTCTTTCGGAGCAGCCTCTCTATTCCTATGGGGAGAGGTAAGGTTTGTCTTCATCTTACCATCATCGGACCCTACTTTTAGGTGGGATATACTGAGTACGATGATGATGATGATGGTGATGATGCAATGTTAAAGTTTATTCGGTTTGGTTAAACTGGTTTTGTGAATGTGTAAATGAAACAAAGCCAAAAGATCAGATATTAAGTTCACAACTCCTAATTTGGTTTCAGTTGATCATGCTTATAGTCCTTGTTTAATGTTTACTCTGCCCTAAAGCATTGGATAAATGTTGACCACCGTTAAGAATTTAAACTTATTTGAAAGCATTTGTGGAAATTGGAATGTTATTCATGTTATAAAAACATACTTTGGTTCTAGAAGTTAATGGTTCTCCATGTTATACATACTTTGGTTCCCGAAGTTAATGCAGTTTTTGGGCAAGAAAACATTTTCAAATATTTTAACTTATATATTCATAATTCACGCCATATATAATTAGGTTCGTTTCTTTCATAAATCACTAGGTTATAACCCGTGTGTTACACGGTTGTAGTGCTGAATGTTGCTTAATTTTAAAAGATATAAAACTCAATCTTATCATCGGATGAGTAAATTAAATTGTAGAAAAGTATCAAATGATCAATTTCAAAATAAAGCACATTCAAAAAAAATTGAAGTGCAAATATGATTACATATAAATGTATAAGCCAAATTACAAACTACTACATGTAGCATAATACTATTACACAAGCCATTTTTTGGTCAATGAAGCCATTTTTTGGTCAATGATTTGACAGTCTTGGTAATTTGGTATATTTAAGACTATTAAGAACATCTTGTGAGAAAAATTTACCTGTAAGCAACTAAGCAAAAATTTACTTGTACCGGATCACTAAAATTCTATGATTGACAAACGTTTTCTTATTTAACGAAGATTTAAATTTACATTCAGTTGAGCAAATTATATTCAATTGATTCAAATTGACAATTGTAATTCTAACATCTTTCTAAATCTTTCTAACAAATCATCTATAAATTACAACACTAACATTCATAACATATAATGTAAAAAAAATGTTGGCATATCCTTCTAATAACGTTGACAATTACAATATTTATCTCCATAAAACATTAAAAAATTTAAGCAATCTGAATTCAAATCTTTTGAAATGTTGTAACTATGGACTAAACCAAGTTGATCTTTCAATCTCAAATGAGGTAAAAACAATTATGATTTATGAGTCAATC
>WOUH02016434.1:0-15424 GCA_009936405.2 Stevia rebaudiana
CCTCAAGGATCTTTTGTGTCCAAGGTTTAGAGAGCTTTGTACCTGTGATAGAACCTGTTACAAAGATCATTATTAAGCAGTTCATAATAAGCAGTTCATGGTATTTCATATATTTCACTATTTGCACAATTTACAAATATGAATAAAAGAAATACAAAACTTAGTATTGGCAAGTATCATTCTTTTTACTAGGTCTAACACCTTAAAAGGGTCTTCGACAAACTGCTTGCCATTATAAGTGATGACCACTCTAGGGATGCTGTACCTACATATGATATTTTCCCAGAAAAAGGTTATGACCTGTTTTCCAGTTATGGATGCTAGCGGTTTGACCTCTGTCCATTTAGTAAAGTAATCAATGGCTACTAACAGGAACCTGACATTCCCCTTGCTGGGTGGAATGGGCCGGCGATCTCCATGCCCCACTTATGGAAGGGCCATACATCGGATATGGTTACCAAGTCAGACGTTGGGGTGTTTCTTGTTGGAGCATGAAACTGATAGGATTCTCATATATGCAATTCTTCCACAACATCTTTGTGCATTGTTAGCTAGAAATAGCCCATATTCATCAGTTTGGATACAATCGTTCGTGGGTCGGCGTGAGTTCTGCACATGCCGCTATGTATCTCATTTATAGCGTACCTGCTTTGTGTTGGTCCCAAACATCTTATCAATGAAGCAAGATATGATCATTTAAAAAGAAAACCATCCTTAAAAATGTACACTGATGATTTGTGCTTTATTCTGGCCGCTTCATCCACGCATTTTCGCAGAAAACCTATCTCTAGATAATCTTTAAGTGGGTTTATTCAGTTTACATGTTCTTCTGCTATCATGTCATTAACTTCCTTTGTATGAATGGGGCTTCGCTCCATAACTTTTACCAGGACTTTCTTGGTAAGATGTGCGAACATTAGAGAAGCCAGATTGCTTAGAGCGTTTGCCCTCTTGTTCTGCATCCGTGATATATGAGTTATAGCACAAACCACAAAAAGTTTTATTAATTGTTTTGCAAGTATCACATAAGCCTTCATAGTTTCTTCTTTCGCTTAGTAGCTACCATTGACCGTGTAAGCTACTAGCAAAGAATCTACATGAACTTGCAAATGTGATTCCTTCATATGAATTGCGAGCTTTGAACGTGCTACAAGTGCTTCGTATTATGCCTCATTGTTTGTACTGGCGAAGTTTAACCTGGTGGCATAGGTAAGTTTTGTGCCCTCGGGGTCAATGAGTATTATCCCTACTCCTGCTCCTGCTCCTTCGACGCTTGAGGCTCCCTCTGTATACAACCACCACTTGCCAAGTTACCCTAGCTCTTTCTCAACTTCCATAATTTCTGTATCCATCTCGGGGCTTTCTACCAAAAAATCTGCTAAAACTTGGCCTTTAATAGCTACGCGAGGCATGTAAGTCAAACCGTGTTCTCCTAATTCAACGTCCCATTTCACCAATCGTCCTGAATTCTCTGTTTTTGACAAAATTTCTTGAATGTCGGATTTGTCAACACTATTACTGGATTGGCTTCAAAATACCGGCGAAAACTTCTTGTTGTGTGAACACTGGCTAGGACCGTTTTTTCCAATGCTGCATATCTTGTTTCAGCCTCTCTCAAAGCCCTACTAACGAAATATAAGGGCATTTGCTGGACATTCCTTTCTACGATTAGAACCGAACTTATGGCCTTGTTTGCTACTTGTGACGCCCGTCTCCCGGGACACGCCACGTCATCGGATTTACTAATGAGCACAATAGTTAATCAGAGATTACTCAAAATGCAACGGAAATTAAAATTTTTTCTATTGATAAGCAAACCCGATTACACATCCAATTTCTATTATATAACATATCTCTATACTATGCCAGACTTCAATAACCCGCAACCAGCTTCCAAGTATGTCATTCTTGCCACCTGCACTTAACCTGGTATACATGCTAAAAGTGTTCAGCTGTCGCTGGTGAGTTCTAAATTTTATTATACTTTCAAAACCTTATCAAGTTATTTTATCATAATACTTTCCATATACGTATATTATCATACACATATATTCATAACCTCTTAATCCCTTCCCTTTCCAACTTTCCAACTGAATAGGGCATCTGCCGTTACGGATCATCATCCAGTAACCCATACCGATTATACAACCCTATCTCAGATAGTTGTCACTACCTCTGTCTCGATCGTATAACCCATTCTACTACGGACCGTCGTTTGGTAGTCTACCTAGATTGTACACCCCTATCTCAGATAGTTGTCACTACCTCTGTCTCGATTGTACGACCCATCTATGCTTAGTCTACCATATCATAATTATATGTATATCAACATATATTCATCATTAATCTCACAACCATATCTATAATAATAATCATTATTATTATAATTCTGTTATAACAATTACCATGTTATTTATCAGCCCTTAATCATATCAAGTTTACATATCATCATTATAATGTCATTATCAATTTATAACTACTTCATCATTATAACGTCATATCAATTATAACTACTTCATCATTATAACGTCATATCAATTTATAACTATTTCATCATTATAACGTCATACCGTTTTATAATTATTCCATCATACCAATTTATAATCATTCATCATTATAACGTCATACCGTTATCTTTAAACCTTTAAACCTACGAGCATGTATACCAGCCCAAAATATCTTAAATATGATAAAAGGGGGCTCATATAACTCACCTTATACTAGCGTAATAACAACTACTGAGAAGAACAGATAGTGAGCGTAACCGTCTCCGTGAGCGTAACAGGGACCTCTCGAGCGTCTCCAAAGCGTTGCGAACTGGGTAGAACCTCCCCTAGTATTCTAAGAGTGTTTATGGGTATTTGTGAGAAGTCGGGATCAGAGAAAACGATGGGATTTCTCTTCACCCAAATGACTCTATTTATAGGCAGATTCTGGATAGCTACGCGTGGCGCACACCTCTAGTACCAATGCTGGCGCGTAGCCTGTGATGGCGTGGCCCACTCCGGTGGCGCCACGTGTCTCCTCGTCATTCTGGAAACTTTGCCATGTGTTTGACCATCTGACACGTGGCTGGTGACTAATCTTTGTTGCTGCCGCGTGTCACGGGACGAAACTTGTGATGCGACGTGGCATTGTGGATATTTTCTGATCAGGCGCGACTGGTTAAACTGTTTTCGCGTTTCCCGCTTTGTTCGAACTCCGTTTCGCGCGTGGTTTTCGCCTGCGTTCACGATTTTCAATTTCCTATCTAACCCCATTGGTTTCACCTTTTAGTGAGGTGTGGAGATTTAGGGTCTATCGAACGCTTTATCGTTTTACGTGTAACTTTCTAACCGTTGTTTAAATCAAAATTCCGCATACGCTTAAAAGATTCTAAATATGTTTATTAATATGATAAAAGAGCTTCTATCATATTAATACTGACTTACACTTAGGTACCGTTTAATTTACAAATACCTCATAGCCTATCGGAAAACCGGGTGTTACACACATTTAAATTCCTTGCGCAATTTTTCACTTGTTGAACCAAAGATGATGTCATCTACATAAATCTGAACCAGTATCAAATCTTCATTCACCCTTTTCAAAAAATAGCGTCTGATCAATCGTCACGTGCGTGTAACCATGTTCCAACAGATGTTCAGTGAAGGTAGCATACCAAGCTCTTGGAGCTTGATGATGACCTGACTTTATCGAGCTTGTACACATGTTCAGGATGATATGAGTCAACAAAGCCAGGAGGCTGACGAACATAAATTTATTCCTTCCCTTTCCCGTATAAAAACGTCGTCTTAATATCCATCTAATACACTATGAATCCCATGTAGGAAGCATAGGCCAAAAACAATCGAATAGCCTCCAAACGAGCTACTGGAGCATACATTTCATCATAATCCAGACCTTCAATCTGACTGAAACCTTGGACAACAAGACGAGCTTTATTTTGAACAATCACACCACTATCGTCTTGTTTGTTACAAAAAAGCCAACGTGTACCAAGAGATTTCTTCCCCTCAGACAGGGGAACGAATTCATAAACTTTCAATAGCTCGAACTGACTTAACTCTTCATGCATGGCATCAACCCAACTAGGATCTTTGAGTGCCATGTGTATGTTCTTTGGCTCTATCTGCGAGATAAAACATAAGTATAAGCAGTCATTGATGTCACCAGATTGACTGGATGTCTGAATGTCTGCATTAAGTGGTCCAATAATGTTTTCAATCAGATGATCACGTTGAATACGGGTAGGAATAATGTCGTCAGACACAACGGTGTTGATTGGTAAATTTGACACATTTTCTATGGGTTCTTCGTGTGCATCTGCTGCAGCATCTTCTGTACCAATAGATGCACTTGCTATATTATCAACTTCAGCAGTTTCAGTAGAAGCTTCCCTAGTCTCGTTTGCATTTGTACTTGTAGAAGGTTGATGTTTAGGTTGTTGAGTAGGTGGATCAGCAGTCCATGAGACTTTGTGACAAAAACTCACTCCTCGGTATTTAAATTGATTCATGAAAGATTAATATCATTAGGAGAGAGATCAATTTGAATATTAAATGATTTAAATAAAGTAGCATAGTCAAAAAGCCAGTTTGTGCCAACTCTAGCATCTATTACGTTCTCTTCAAGCCAACGAACACCATAAGACTCTACGATTTGTTTAGTGATTTTATTATAAAATAAACTCGATAAGCTGTTTTACCAGCGTATCAAACAAGGTAGCAGTCATCCGATCGAGCATCGAACTTTGGGATTGCGTCCAGGTGCATTAGTGTAAAAGGACATCCAAAGAGTTTGAAATCCTCTACGGATGGTTTATGTTTATAGAGAATCTCATAGGGTGTTTTCATATGTCGTTTGTTTATTAGGGCTCGATTTTGAACGTAACAGGCAGTGTTGACAGCCTCAGATTTTAAAGTGAAACGTGAGTAATCATCAGTGATAACCAAACAATAGGATGCACAGTGAATGCTTAACACATTAACGGGACTGAAAAAATCCATGTGTAGTAGCTGCAAAACAGTGTCGATCGAATTATGGACTTTCGACTTGTGAGATTTTCGATGATGTTTCCCTTTGGCACAAGCAACACATTTTTCAATCATCATGAAATCTTTAATAGGTAGATTTCGCACGATGTTGCCATTTGCAAGTTTGTTCAGACTTTTAAGATTTGCATGACCAAGACGACGGTCCCACAACATTGCATTTTGTCAAGACACATTTGGTATCAAACACACAGCTACATCAGATGATTAATGAGTCATATCCAAGAAGTATGCGTCTTGTCTTCTTTTAGCTCGCACCGAAATCCAATCTTTAGGAATAATTATACCCGGCTTCAGTATGAGACACACTTTATTTGTTAAATGAGTAGAGTATCATTTGTCACAGATCTGAGAGACACTAAGTAGACTGTACTTCAATTCAGGTACATAGTTCACGTTTTCTAGCGTCAAAGAACCATTGCTGACAACTCCTCGCTGGGTTATCTTTCCTCTACTAGCTCCAGCAAACACAATGTCTCCCCCATCATGATTGTGACACCCTAAATCCCCAGGATCCAATCACGTTTGGATTTATACAAGAACACATGGCAAACAGAGAATAATAGCCGAAGACTTTATTTATTAACATCAAAAGGTTAAGTTACAAGAAAAATGCCAACTATACAACATATTCAAACGACTAACTACTAGTCTTCATATCTTGATGCCATCCAAAGCAGCCTACATTGATGCCTTCCATGTGCTCATGCCCTGCTGCCTTCACCTTGGGCTGTCAATCTAGCATACATACTAAAGACGCTCAGCTTTCGCTGGTGAGTTCTAGGTTTTATTACCGCTTACCTCGGTATCAATTCATAAACAGATTTTATATGACACGACACAACAATCAGGTTTTACATGTTTATAGAAATAGTTCAGTCAATATGCAAATACATTCTGTCCTCGGTACCAACGTACCCGAGACCTTCGTTAGTTTTAACACCAACGTATTACCTAAGCAATTTATTAGTTTATCAAGCCCGTCCCTTAGGGCTACATACACCCTGTTCTGGCTTGGTCATAACCAACCTTAATTAAACAGTCAACTAATCAGCTACCCCGTATTTCAGGGCTACTCTCTAACCAGAGCAGGGTTCCCTACCGTAGCAGGTTTGGACAGTACCGCTTATCTAACTATCATATTGCTAGAGTCATCGACCAATGTCGGTTTCAATACAATCACTGCATAGACTCTATTTCTTTCTACAAGACCTATTAATTACGCACCAACGTGCAAAAGATGTTTTCTAATCTGTTTTAAAGACCAATGTCTATTACAGAGTTTATAACAATCTTTTTAATACCGGCCTCAAGCCAAACTCAGTTCTTCGTGTCAAAACCCATCTTTTATCCCAACCAACATCCATACTCAACCCTGAGTATCCTTTCAAAACCATTTTAAGATTTATTGCTTATTATATAATCCCGAGTTACGCGGGCATTATAACGACATGTTTTATGTTATAATCCCGACTTACCATGGGCATTACAACGACATGTCTATAAACATTCTATCTTACACAATGTGTATGGTTTTAAAGCTTTAAACACATAACAGTATGTATGCTAGGCCCGAAAACAATAATCAGATGAAGGGCTCATAGAACTCACCTTTAACCGACTAGAACCTCCGCTTATCGTTCTAAGGATTTCCCGCACCACTGACTTCACACGCAAACCGAGAGCTTCCCGAGAGCCTTCCGGTGTTTCCCGAACACCTAAATTCTTCCACTATGAGTCTAGAGGGGTATTTGAGCGTAAAATGGACTAGAGAAATGAAACGGGAGTGCGGGAATTATACTGCCCGAAGGCAGCTTTATATAGGCAGATACTGCATGTCCATGCACGTCGCGCGGCTAGGGGAGGACCCTTGCGCGTGGCGCATAGGTCCAGATCATCCCAAAACTCGCGTGGCTTTGCCACGTGTCCTAGTGAATCACCGGCTATTCTTGACACGTGTCATCAGACACGACGCGTGTCGTGCTGACTCAGCACAGTCTGATTAATCTTGTTTTGTCATTTCCCGCTTCGTTCGAACTCCTTTCGCACGCGGTTTTCGCCTATGTTCACGATTTTTAATTCTCTGTCTAAACCCATTGGTTTCACCTCCTAAGGAGGTGTTGAGATTTTGACCTTTTTCAACGCTCCTTGTTGAGCGTGTATCTTCCAAACCATCGTTCAAATCCAAATTTCGCATACACTCATTTGGCTCTAAATTCTTCAACGAACATAACCGTACCATAAAATTTTCTAGGCTCAGGATTTGTCCAGTCGTCTTGGTGCGTTTATCGAGGTATCCTAGGTTTTCCTTTTATTGATAGCACTTTTATCATCATAAGCATCTGGGTTATGCCTCATCTGAAAACCGTGTGTTATAATGACGCTCCTAGTTTTTTAGCTAGGAGACATCCCCTGTCATGTGCCTGGAACAACCACTATCCACATACCAAAGTTTGAGTATATTCCTCCATAGCCGTTCCTGCACATACAAAGGGATTAGCTAGATTTTGGAACCCAGACTTTGTTGCTTCTGGGTTTTACAATAGTGATGTCTTTGTTATTAAATTTCAATGCAGATTTGGGAGATGATTGAGGTGATGATGACATGTTTGTTTTCTTTTTCAAATTCTGTTTTAAATTCCAAACCTTATTTGGAAATGAGTATGTTGTGTTAATTTGTGTTCTTTTGTTTGTGAAAGGACGTTTAGACATGAGTTTTGGTTTTCTCCAATCACCATCAGAAGGCTTCGCTTTGGAACGAAAAATCTTTATTAACTTTGACTTTTGTTCATTCCAATACGAAGCTTTATGACGTTTTTGCTTAATTGGAACATAAGCATGATTCTTGCAGTTTTTTTGCAATGTGTTCAGGAATCCCACAGTGAAACCATGTTTGTTGTTTCATTGGTAGAGTATGTCTATCACTGTGGTACTTCTGTAGGTTCAAAACTTTGATGTGTTTAGCAGTTTTTGATTGATGCTTGCATGAGTTGGTTTTTGTGTCTTTTGGTGGCACAGATTTTCCAGCTTTGGGTTTAGGTGGAACATACTTTGTTGTTTTAAGTTTTTCAACCTCATTTAAAACATCACTTAAACCTGATTCAATCTTTGAGTTAACCATAATACTAGGACTAGAAGCAGATAATGAAGCATTTAAGTTAGTAAGAGTTTCCCAATCAGAAAAATTTGAATCCCAATAATTAGTATCAGTATTTTTCATGCATACATCTGTTTTTAAAGCAGAAGGAACAAATGGTACTGAGTTTTTAAAAACAGAAAAATCCAAAGGTTTTGAAATATGACAATCAAAAGAAATTTTTTTTATTAAAATCATTAAAATCTAAGTTCTCAGCTGGTTCATCATCTTCTTCATCCCAATCGTACACAATCACTCAATCTGCACATGAATCGGATTGATTAAAAGATGTTAAATGGACTTCAGTTTAAGCTGTTTTAACTAAGTATGAAGTCGTGACCTTTTCAGTCCCCTGTTTACCATACTTCATTGTTGTAGAATTCTTTAATTCTTATTCTGTCATGGGTGTATAAACAAAATTGTTGCTGAAAGGTGGAGGATTATTTACAAAAACATTACCTTTAGCACCATTAACAGTTAAAGGGGTTTCCTTTTAATTGGTTTCATTAAACTCCCCTCCCTTAGCGTTTACCCAAACTGTTGGTTTAAATGCACCATCATCGATATGATTTACATATCCCATCCCTTTGGTTTCTTTCCATTTCATTTGTTTTTGTATCATATCTTCTAGAACCGCAGATGATACATCAAATATTTTAAAATTTAGTTCGGCATTCACAAATTTATTTTTGTATCGTTCTGCTTCAGATTTCGCATTGTCAAGTATAGATTTAGAAGATTGTATGACACACTAAACATTGCTTATGTCTCCTGTTAAAATGGTTATGTCAATCTTTCGAGCTTCAACCTTTTCAGTTAATCGTTTATTTACTTTCTTAAATTTTAAGTTCTCATGTTCAATTTGTGACATATCTAGCAATAGGTTTGTGTTGTGAGCCATATAGTTAGTTACATTTGAGCTTCAACCTTTTCAGCATCAGTAGGAAGATGAGCCATGAGAGCATGTTCCACGTGATCAAATCAAGCATCAAGTTCAGCCATCAAAGCTATAGTTAACTCTTCAGTTATGTTAAGAGCCTTGATTTGATCATGCCACCCGAACTACAACTCTTGTGACACCACCAATGCCATACCCCCGATTCTAGACGCATCAGTGCCTCTGACAGTACCACTAGCAGGAACCATAGCTCAGTCAGGATTATCAACAGTTCTCTTGGGGTGAGGACACTCACGAGCAAAATGACCTGGCTTATGACAGTTGAAACATGAAGCTTATCCTTGGTAAACTTCACTTTATTGATGTCAGATTGACCCCAGGGATTTCTTCCAGTAGTTCTGGCAAAACCTTTTGCTCATAAAACTGCATTGGCTATTTGCCACATGATATCCATCTCTTCCATATCTTCAGGATGAATCTTCTCAAACTCAGATCCAACAACAGCAAATGATGGCAGCTAATCACCAGAACACAAGGCAGATGAACATTTAAGTAAACCAGCAACCAAATCAATGTTCTCCAAAACTTCTTTAGTGAGTGTAGCGGGTTGCACAGTGACTGGTGAAGATGAATTTCCAGATTGGTTACCATCAGATTTAACAGAAGGAGTTGAGAAATGAGAGCACTATTCACAGTACTTACACCCGCAACATTGTAACTGTTGGTGTGATTCATAGCTCTTTGCTGATCATTCATCTCATAGGATTTAATCACCGACATCATTACAGTCAAACTCAAACTATCCAAGTTCTTTGTAGATTTGATGATTCCCACTTTCATGTCTCAATTTCTGGGTAACGAATTCAATAGCTTCTTATTAATCACGCCTGCTTGATTTTCAGTCTTAGCGGTCCTCATCTTAGTAATCAACGTCACAAACCGTTGAATTTGATCGTCCAAGCTTTCACCAACAACATAACTGAAAGTGTTAAGCTTGTGGTTCAACATTTCTTTTCGAGACTCTTTCATCTCAGTATTACCCTCATACATATTAATCAAAGCGTTCTAGAGTTCCTTTGCATCGGTAATTTCACGAAAACACTGTGAGATCTCAGGGGTAAGACCTTGTGTGATATAACTAAGAGCTTGTTCATCTACCTTAGTGATCTGAAAGTCCTCTTCTATATAGTGTTCAGGATTTTTTATTAGCTCATTTCCCTCGTGATCATTGTATGTGATTTTATGTTTCCCTCTAAGGATCACACGCCACAACTTTGGCTCTTTTTATCTAATGTGCTTCTTTATTCTAAAGTTCCACCCAGGGAAACCAACAACAGAAGAAAATCTGGGAATTCTCATGGTGGTTCCCATGATCGCGTCCAATTCATTTTGTCTGCTTGCTAGAGCAGGAGCAAGAACACTTGAGGAATCCAATGAATTAAGGTAAACCTGCACAATAAGAGTTTGTAGTCCTTTAAGTGTTCAGAAAAAGAGTTGAGGAATCCATTGAGTCTAAGTACGATCTCGAATCAGAAAACCCTTTTTCAAACATGTATTACTATTCTTGAACGATATCAACGTTCTCTAGAATGAGTTCGAGAACACACTTAAACTAGTCTGAGACTTCGAGAATGACTAACACGAAGTTTGAGAATGACTAAAAATTCGAGAACACTTTGTCGAGACCACAAAGTTCGAGAACCAATTTAAACCAAAATTTTGAGAATATGAATTCGAGAACCACTTCTACAACACAAACCCAAGAATCAGGTTTCTTGGTAATATTTGACAATTCGAGAATGGCAATCAGACCCAAAAATTAATCAAACTTTTATCTCGATCCTTTAACAAAAAACTGTTTCCCCTAATTTTCTCTAATCGGATCAAACACCTCTTTTCTTTGCAAATAAACAAGAACCACGATGAACACCAAAATATGGAAATCGTCAACTCCTTTTTATTCTTGCAAATCGATACCTTAGACGAGCCTAAAATTGGTTCTATGGCTCTGATACCAATTGTTAGTCCCACTACAGGGTCTAAAGCCGATATCGATCAACTAACACATGTGAGATTGCGGAATGGTATCACGTGTGTGCAAGAACACAACTAAGAATAAGAAGATGAAGAACAAAAACAGTATATTCGATTAATGCACTCAGTTACTAAAACCGACTGGTACACAATGAACTCGAACAACTTGAGAGAGAATAAAACCCTATATCGTAAACTGTTAACCTAACAAATAAACTAAACCAGTTTTATATATCACCTATTCCACAAAAACCTTTCGACCCAAACCTATTCGAGAGCCTATGATCGAACACACTAACATCTATCGAGAACCAAAATACTAACTCGAGAACCCCTATTCTTGACCGAGAAACATCAAAACTCTTATATTTGACACAACACCAGCCATGGATCCCTACGGTATTTTTGAGTTATGGCAGATCGGCATCATGGAGTGAACCAAGCCCTTTGCGTTCACTCTGGCCTGCCATGGTCCACAGGTCCCCCACCTATTGGTACCGATGTCGCTGCTACTATAGAGGATGGGGCCCCACCCCATCGCTCTGTTTGTGTCGTTCCTCGACACGAGCGACCTCAGCCTCAGTACCCTCCTCGTGCTCCTCCCTCACCTCCACCACCCGTAGTGGAGGAAGCTCATTGGGAGTAGATTCAGCATTCTATACAGTCACAACACGAGATTCTTAGCCTCATCATGACCAGCCTTACTCTCCCTATCCCCCTCGCTGTTTTCTCCGCCCTTTTCCTAGCTCTTCATCCACTGCAGGCACTGACGAGGCCGGTCCATTAGGGACGCGACATGATTCAGATGATGATGAGGCCGGCGCTTGAGAGATTTTTTGCAGTAGCCAGTTTGAGACTTTACTTTTTATGTATTTATCATTTCAACGTGTATATTTGTATATATTTATTTTTGTGGTGATGTCATATTTGTATCTAGCATATATTTATGATGTATATATTTTTGTGTTGCTTGATTGATTATGATGTATGTTGGTGCTTGATTATATATATCTTATGATTGATGATTGTTTAGATGTGACATGATTTATTATTTTTATTTAATTTATTTGTCACATGCTACTCACGGTATTGTCTAGTTCACGTTTATTTTTAGTTTATCTTTTTTTTTTTTTTTGCGTCGAACTACGACATCATTTTTAAGAGAGGTTTAGTGGAACGCTCAATGCACCATTCACAGAATTGCGACTTGAGTGATTGCCTGCGATTTTCTACGATATTTTCATGGGAGTCCATTCCATACTATCTTTTAATTCTGTCTTTATTTTTCTTTTTACTATTCATTTTCTGCTTTATTTTTTGTATTTTTCATCACTGCATTGAGGATAATGTAGATTTTAAGTGTGGGGATGGAAACTACGTTTTGAGTAAGTATTTTGTATATAATTAGAGTGTTTTTATAGAAAATCCAAAAATAAAAATAAAAAAATCATAAAATGTCCTTGTTAAAGTCCAGTACCTTAAATGGAAAATTACATCTTTGTGTGCTGATCAGTTTGACATTAACAAAGATGACTTATTGACTGATTCCTCTTCGAATGGTACTACACCATGTTCTGAGGATGATGCACCCATTATTGAAGAATGGGATGATTCTAATTCTGAGACATTAAATGAAATTCGCGAGAAAATCAGAAAGAGTGTTAAAATTGATTTTGTCAAATCAACTGGTTCTGAAGAAGGCATAAGTAGTTCAAATGTTGATTTTATTTTAAAAAAAAGTTCTCCATAAATGACTACTAATGCTACCTCTAATACAGTTAAAGGTAAATCTAAAACAAATGTTTTCAAAATTAAATCTAAGACACATGATTCTTCATCAAACAACACATCAGATTCCAAATTCACAAAGTGCTGTAAATCAGAAATCCCCTATCAAAACTGTCAAATCTCTTGATGGTGCTTCATCTTCAGGTTCCAAGAGATCGAGTCTAACTAGTCAATCAAGGTTTCCGTTCTTTGTAGAACGTAGAAATTATTTTGAATGTGGAGAAAAAGGACATATCATTTCTGATTGTCCTTACTTACAAAAACAGAATCTTGTTAATTCATTTCCACAACACAAAGAAGTACAAAAGAAAATTCCACAAATGAAACCTTCAACGAAACCATCTTATTACGAGAAACAACAAAAAATAAAAGAACAAAAGAAAATTCATAAAAAGATAATTCAAATTTTGAAACCTGAACCAATTAGTAACACACCTGTAATACTAACTCGATCTCGTTCAAAATCACCAACGAAAGAACAAGTTGTTGCTTAAGAAAAGGTATATTTTAAAAGAGAATTTAATAAAGAACAATTGTGGAAACCTAAATTAGATTCTGTTTCTGTAACTTCCCAAGTTCCACCCATTCTTGAACAAGGTAAGTGGATAACTTTAACTATTCCTGGTGAAAATGGACAACCCAAGACAATGAAGGCTTGGGTTTCCAATGAAATTTGATTTGTTTATTCTTTGTATGGGATGCTCCAAGAGGATCTATCGATAAACTTTGGGTTGTAGATAGTGGAGCATCTAGGCACATGACGGGTGATTTAGTACCATTTTCAAATGTCAAATCTGTACAAGGTGGATACGTTGTATTTGCTGGCAACAAAGGTGGATTTATAACTGGCGAAGGTACATTGTCAACTGGTAAAGTCAGTTTTAAAAAAGTAAACTTTGTTAAACAACTTGATCACATTTTATTAAGTGTTTCACAGACTTGTGATAAGACTTTTTCAGTTTTCTTTGATAACAAACAATGTTACATTTTGAAAGCGGGTGTAACACCCCGAATTTTGAATATTGAGATTACGAGAATTAAATAACCTTCCATCTGTTTAATAGCGTTCTTCCGATTAGAATCTAGTATTTAGAACCTTAGAAATTCTAACGGTACCTTAGTTTAATTAAGTGTTTATATGAAATAAACACTTTGGTTATGTTCGTATGAGAATTTAGAAGCGTTTGAGTGTATACGAAATTTTGATCCGAGCGACGGTTCAAAAGATACACGCAAAACGAGAAAGCATCAGAATGATCCCAAATCTCAATGCCTCCTTAGAAGATGAAACCAATGAGGTTAGATAGAGACTTGAAAATCGTGAACGTAGGCGAAAACCGCGCACGAAACGGAGTCCGAACGAAGCGGGAAAACGCGTTTGAAGTTAACCAGTCGCACGGAACCAGGAGACGACACATGGCAAGACACGCGTCATCCCCCGAGCTGAGTCACGAGGACACGTGGCAGCTGGCCATGACACGTGGCGTCTGTCGTGACACGTGGCGACACGTGGCAGAAATCAGGGCGAGTCAGCATGACACGTGGCAAGCCACGAGGGCGCCACGCTGACCAATTCCACGAACCACGTGCCACCCATGATGGTGGCCTTGCGCGACAAGCGTAGACTTCCTGCCGAGGTCTATAAATGGCCTCATTCGGGGAAGAAGGAAATCGCTCATTTTCTCTGATCCCGACTTCTCCCAAACACCCAAAAACACTCTTAGGATACCAGGGGAGGTTCTACCCGGTTCGGATCATATCGGAGACGCTCGAGAGACGTTATCACGCTAACGGAGACGGTTGAGCTCGGGAATCGTCATTCTCTATAGTTGTTACGCTTGTTTTAAGGTAAGGTGAGTTCTTCGAGCCCCTTTTTAACTGTTTGCAAATGTTTTGGGGCCTGGTATGCATACGCAATGTGCTAAGGTGTTTATGATGTGTTATATAATTATTAAACTATAATAAACATATTTTGTGATATATACGTAGGAATGGTGATATAGATCTATATGTGTTGTTGTAATAGATCTAAGATGATGATTGATATGTATTGGAAGAATGCTAAGGTTATATCTAAGATACACTTTTGTGTATTGGTGATGTGGTGGGCTGGTGACTAGATTTATCCTACATACGCCCTATACATAAGCATCATGAGTATGATAAAGGTATATCTTGGTTAAGCTATGTTGTGACCGTTGTGAAGGTAGACTTTTGTGTATTGATGGTGTGGTGGGCTGGTGGCTATACATAAACATCATCAGTATGATAAAAGTATACCGAGGTTAAGTTAGTTGATCTATGATATGAGTGGTATAGATCTAAGGAGATGATTGATCTGATAGATTTAAGGAAATGATTGAGATGAGTGGTATAGATCTAAGAAAATGATTGATATGAGTGATATAGATCTAAGAAGATGATTGATGTGGATTGTATAGATCTAAGGAGATGATTAATGTGAATTGGAGATATGTTGAGATAGTGGTAGTAGACTTTCATATATTGATGATG
>WOUH02016459.1:0-15423 GCA_009936405.2 Stevia rebaudiana
CCTAAAAGCTAAGATCGTAGAGTTTGACAAGACGGTTCTAACGCCGCTAAAATGAGTTCAATCGGAGTTCGTTTGAGGCGGTTATGACGTTTTTTATAATATCTCTTAGGTTTCTTAAAATAAACTTGATATTTAGTTGATCTTTTCCCTATATAGGTAACGTAAAAACATTTTAATATACCTTTACAAAACAAGTTATTAGAGAAAATAAAAAACATATTTATTCAATTTTGAGCTAAGAAAAAGTAAAGACAAATCATTTTTATTTTAATTTCATTGAACTTTTAAAAATACTTTAAAAGAAACATTTTGATAAAATTAAAATATATTTCAGATAAGTACTAAAAGTTTGTTTTTTAAAAACATTTCAAAAAGCATTTAACAAACTATATTATAAAGTAACCAATGGGAGTATGAGCGAGAAAGTAAAAAATTTAATAAACATCAATTTTAGTAAATACTTTTCAAAACACACATTTTGGTAAATAAAATATTCACCTACACTTGTTTGGGAAAAAAACCTAGAAAATTCATTTATAGTAAATTTTGCCAAGGATTTCAAACTAACAACTTTAATAATAAGAATCAAATATAGATATATGATAGGTAACTTGTGTTTGTTAACCAAAAAATCTCGGTCTTTTTAATTTTGTAGAATCGGGTCGCTTAATTAACCCAATTAATTAATAAAACGATTATTTTACAACACGGTCTTAAAAGTATAAATATATTAGTAGTTCTAATCAGTAGTACTTAAATATTTTTTTAGCATCTAGCTGAAAATACTGAAATGTCACATTTAATTATAGAAAAAATAATATTTCAAAACTCAAAAGTGAAAAAGAGTTGGATGCAGGGAAGCCACTCAATTAGGCAAGGTTCTCAAGGAATCATACAACCATCAAAAGCTCACAAAATGAATTTTGGTGGGGTAGATCTATGTTGCACATGTAATTTTTTTTTTCTTTTTTTTTTTTTTTAATTTAGTTATCTTTTTAAAGGCATCATAGAAATTGTGATATCAAATATTATACAAGTAATAAAAGAATTAAGTTCATTAGATGGTTAAAACTCTTCAAGCGATATCAATTTAGGGGTTGACTATCATGTGTAAATTGAATTTAACTAATGATTTCTAGTTCAAGTGGTTATGATGAGGTGTGGACTTGAGACTCTTCATTTGAGAGGTCTCAGGTTCAAATATTGTCCAAAGGCAATTTTTTTTGATGAGGAGAAAGTGCACTTCGGATTGAGGTCACCGGTTCAAACCTGAGAATGGGAGAGGGCTTACGGATTCCATCTGGTTCCCGCTTATTTGGGGGGTACAGTCTCATGGAGGTCGAGGAATCGACCTTGACTACATCGCTCGGTTTCTGGTGGCTAACACATGAGATCCTATGCTGTTCAAAATTTTTTTTGAATTTAGTTATATGGTAATATCTTGTGTTTACAAAGTAATTATGGAAATTACACAAAAACCGGGTCTAATATCTGTGTGCTGATGATTAAACGATTAAACAAATTAATTCACTCAAATCAAGTGAATTAAAAGCTGAATTCTTTTTGTCATCTTTTATAAAGCCTAAGATAATAGAAACGCTAGGCGCTAGTCGAGCGGCAAGGTGGGGAGTATGGATTAATCGGGATTAATCAGATTGAAAGCTTTATATGTAATTCTTAAAAACTATATATATACTCATACTAATATGAATATAATACTTCAAAGTTCACATAAATAAGTCAAACTATGTAATTATAACCAGTTTTGTTAAATTTTGACCACATTTGGTTAAGTTTTAACTAAAATCATGATGTTGAAGAACATCTATTTTGACCGACGGAACTGATTAATGATAATCGGTCATTAATTGGTTAGAGGAAGATTAGCGATTAGTCGGAGGGTATTCGGGATTTTTACAACCATGCTTTTATATAAAATATATACAAAAAAATTTGAAAATTTTGGGCCTCTAAAAAAAACGGGCCATGTGCGATCGCACCTCCTACACCCTATAAAAGCCCCCTTGCTTGAACCCGATCGGGTACACCGTCGCCATCACCAAGGGTACCCCGATCGGGTTATTTGCGTGGGTATTGATCATCGAATTGGTTTCGTGTGTAACACATAGAAAAGTAGCCGTTCAACGGCTATTTTTACTAAAAAAACATTATTATAAATAAACTTATTTCACTTCCCATTTTCTCATCCATTTCATAGCATTCCACTCTAAAATTATTCACCATTTAATAAATACACCTATTTTACTCCTAAAATTCTTCAGCATTTTATTAAAAATGGATCTAATGGCTAACCCAATACTATCTAAGTCGTCCGATGACTTACTTTTTTCCGACGATGATGGCATTCATTATTCTGCTAGTCTAGAAGAGCTTGAAGACACGGGAACGTCAAGGAGACCGGTGCGACGCGATAGAGAAAAAGCTAGTGCACTTTAATGGAAGATTATTTGTGGATTCCCCAAAGTATTCACACGCGACGTTTCGACAAAGGTATCAAATGTCAGAGTCTTTATTTTTTAAAATAGTTAGTGAAGCGAAATTTGAATATTTTCAAGTGGGTGTAGATGGTAGATTGAGAAAAAGTTTTACACAATTACAAAAATGCACTTCGGCAATTAAACAACTCGCTACCGGAAATCCACCTTACGATTACGATGAGTATATGTTGTATGTCGCTTCCAGGACGCTAATGCGGTCCCGGATCCACTGCATGGCTGCAACCACAAGTGAAGGATCGATGGGACGAAAGTGCTCCCAAAAGGCAGCCAGGGTTTGCTGCCTTTGATATTTTTCGTTTTTGACGGCCTGAATTGATTCCTGAATTGTTGCAAGTTAATTATTAATTTATATGGTGAAGAGTATTTACACAAACCAACTAGCCATAACGTTGCACTATTGTACCGATCCCATGAAGATAAACACTATCTCCTGGCAATGGTTGAGAGCATCGATTGTACATATCTTGTTTTGGCGAATGTGTCCAACTAGCTTACGCGACAAATACTTCAGGGTGATCACTAATACCCGACGATAATGCTTGAAGCGGTGGCTTCAAATGATTTTGTGTATTTGGCATGCGTTTTTTGATCTTCCAGGGGCAAACAACAACATTAACAACATCAACGTTCTCCAACGTGAAATGTGAATGGAACCACAACAAAATGGAACCACACTCTGAACGAACAAAATGGAACCACACCAAAATGTCCGTTAAATGTGAATGGACGCCATTACCAACGTGAATATTATTTAACCGATAATATTTATCCTTCTTAGTTAGTATTTGTGAAGGCACCTCCTTGGCTGACAGATTGTAAGGAAAAAATATTTAAGAAGTAGCAAGGGGAGGCAAGAAAATATGCTGAGCGAGCCTTTGGTGTTTTGAAGGCTAAATAGTGTGTAATAAGGCGACCCCTTTATGCAAAGACTTTACGAATGATTAGGAATTTAATTTGCGCTTGCATAATATTACATAACATGATTATTAAAGACGGCGGCTTTGTGATAGCACCAGTACACATAATGAATCTGTCGGTTCAACTCGTGATTGACGAGAATGCTCTATTGGAGTTACGGGATGAAAACATACATTTTAGACTCCGTTTTGATCTTACCGAGCATCTAACTAACTTTGATTTGTCGTATTTCTTATCGGAAGAGGATTAGTTTAAATGATGTAATGTTTTATTTATTTCTTTAATTTAGTATTCGTGTAAAATGCAATTATTATTTTTTTTATTTCTTTAATTTATAATTTGTGTAAAATGTAATGTTTTAATTTTATTTTAAATCTTCTAGTTTTTTAATATTAATTTATAAAACAAAACATTCAAAAAAAATTATGTTTGGATATTAGGGTAGTAGTGTCACCAATTAGAATAGTTTGAAAGGAGTTAAAGTACTTAATAGGTAGTATGATATTATTGGTAGTTTATTATGGTGAATTGAGAATAGTTAGGATACTACTCTCCTTGCCATAACTTTTTACAAAGTATATTTAATACATTTTCTAGTATTTCAACATAGTAAGTTAATTTACTTGTTGGGACATCATTTTCTTGAAACGAAATAAAAGGATGAAAACTTTAAAAGTCATTGTAGTCATCCTGGTAAAGTTTGGTGTGCTTTGATTTTAATGAAAATTTATCATTATTTAATTTAAATATTAATAATTCAAATACTATTTTTTTAACATCAAATCTTACCAAACTTCTAATTACATCACCTTCAAAGCTTTGAACAGTAGCACGAATGGTTGCGTTGCGTGATTATCGGCGGTGACATTCCAACAACGGCGCGATGGCGGAAGCTGGCGGATGGCGATGGAAGCTGGTTGAGACGGAAAGTTAAATTTATTCCCGGGTCAACCCGAAGACGACGTTGCATCAAGTTGGCAGTTACACAGCAGAGGGTACGAGTTAAATCTTAGTTTGAAGTTAAAATGTGTTTGAAAATGTTAAAATTCATAGTTTAAGTAACGGTACGAGTTAAATCTTAGTTTTGCATTGCATTTTTTATAACATATTGGTATACTTCTTTTGTTTGCTCGACTGATTGTGATGAATGCGTTTGCTTTTAGGTTGTGATTTTTACGAACACGTTGGTTACCGCCTTCAATTTACGTTGGTGCTTCTGATCGCTTTCAATCCCACGCTTCCTTTGTGTTTTGGCTCTACACAAATAGGAGTCCTAGCTGACTTTGTTTGATTTGCATACCGGTTTATGTTCTGTGTTTTATTCCCTGAACCTTGAAATTGACACACCGTTTAGAAATTGATTATTACCCCCCAAAATCACATACGTCGAGACCTTAGTCATACTTCAAAAGCAAAACTTTACTAGGAGCACACGGAGTCGTCTCGGGGTTTCTTATTTTTTTCTCGTTTCCACGTCAGCGCCACATCAGCTTTCTCCGGGTTTTCTCACTTTCATTTTACGCGGTGTCGTCTCACTTTTCCCCATTTTTTCCCACTTTCCCCATTTACCCCCTTTTTCTTCTCCTTCCCTTCGGTGAGATTCGGCTTCTACTTCTCGATTTTTCCCACCCAGGAAGTGGGGGGTGGTGTTTCCGAACAGGGCCGGCGCTTCCCGGACGTTCCCGGACGCCACTCGGTGCCCTCTAAGTGAAATACCCTTACATACGTCACTAGCAAAACTTTACTAAATGTCTTATATCAACTATCAAGTTGACTTAATTAAAAAAATATATATAACCATAACATAGATATATCATATCAGATCTTATACTAAACCCCCACAATCACAATAACCCATTAACTCCATCACAATGATTCTTGATTATGATCCAACGGTTCACATTAAGTCTTTATATAAAAATTTAAAAAAGATAAAACTTGTGTGTGGAAGGGTAAAAAAGGAAAAAAGATATTTTGACTTTTTCTTATAATGATCACACAGATCGTTCATTACCATCATCCACAATTTCAAAACTTTTTCTCTCTCTACATCAACTTGTTCTCTCTCTAAAACAACACTCGTTCTTTCTCTTGTAAAAGAAAAGCAGTTCAAATCTCCCCCATTAAGCTCCAAGATCGCTGGTAAAGGACGACGGGGTGGGTTTGCACGACTACGATGGCGGCTGTGGTGTTTTGGAGGAGCGGAGGGTGGCGGTGACGGCGACGGTTGGGTTGCAATGGCGGTGATGACGGTCATCGATGGTGACGACGACAGTGGCGGTGGGGTTGCAGCGGCGGTGGGGTTGCAGTGACAGTGGGGCAGAGGATGGTTAGTTGTGTTTTGGTCGCCGTTCCGGCGGTGGTGGGTGTTTGTGCCGAGCTCGTTTTCTTCTTGTCAATTGGGGAAAACCCACCATCAGGTTTACTAATTCACTCCTTGTTTTGTCTTATTTCAATTTTTTTTTAAAATTATTTTTTGAGGATGGATTTAACGATTTTGACTTTCTTGATGATTTTCAGTTTACGAAATTTGTTGAAAATTTTCTTGATGATGTAAATGGTATCACTACTAACATATTGCTCGTTTTATGGGCTATTGTATATTCCTATTATTAGTTTTATTGGAGTACATCGATCTTTTTTGAACCCAATTGTGCATTATTTTTTTTTTTGCAAAGATTAAGGTTATTCTTTGTTTATATATGTAGCACGTAATTAAGTTTGTTTTAGTTGCTAAATCATAAACAAATTTGATTAAGTTTGATTAACCATTTATTTTTCAGATTTGGTTAAACAATTTAGATTTTGGATTTTTAATTCATTGTTTTCGGATGTAATGTTTATTTTCTTGATGTAGTGCTACAAAATGTAATCAATTTTTTTGTGTAAAATTCTTGGTGTAATGTTCTATTTTTCTTGCTGTAAATTTATTGGTGTGATGATTAATCTGTTGCTGTAATGTTCAATTTCTTGGTATAATGTTCAAAAAATGTAATGTTCAATTTCTTGGTATAATGTTCAAAAAAATGTAATGTTCAATATCTTACTAAAATGTAATGTAATGGTTGCTTGTTTTGTGTTGTTGTAAATGATGTAATACGGACAGGTGTGAATGAAAAGTTCATAATTTTTGTAAATTTACACTAGTGTTGTAATTTTTTATAGCGATGTAAATTGTCACATTGTAATATTTCATTGTAATATTTAAGTAATGTAATCAGTTACAACGATGCATTTTTCAGTTTACATTGATGTAATTAGCGTGATTTAGTAAAATATTAATGAAACGCGTCGACAATGATGTAAATGAAACGCTGGAGTAAAGAGAAAAACATAAATTTTCTAATGTGGTACAATAATGTAATTTCAGTTTACATCGATGTAATAAAAAATGTCGGGAAAAATGTTAAAAACGGGTCAAAATTATTACGGAATTAAAGAGAAAAACGAGACGAGTTTAACGGTGCAATCTGTATAAAAAAATAAGTTAGTATAAAAATGTTATGGGTTTTTTAAAAAGATGGAGGTGCTTTTATTTAAAAAAAGAGTAGAGAGAATGGATGATGTAATTTATGGTGTTTTGACCAAAAACTCTTTTCTATTAAAAAAAAGAAAGACACATGGCATTTAATTAGTGGTAGAGAGAGTTAATGGGTTAATGCATTAAGAGAGGGTTAGCAAAGGAACTATATATATATATATTAAACCCTTAAAACATATAATATATTTATATGATATGTTTTATTAAGCTGTTATGTTATCAAATTAAAAACACTACCACAAATATCTCTTTATAGAGTTGTCACACAAAGTAAAACATTCAACGACTCTATAGATGAAAATGAAGATTGAAATGAGGGAATGTATGAAGATGAAGACTGAAGTATGCACTTTTTTTATCTTCTATAATTTCAAAACTAGTTTCAAGCCTTGTTTTTTGTTATGCACTATAAACATATATTTTCTTGGCTTTGATTGTTTTGAAATTGTTTTTGATCTTTTGGATCGTTTTAATCGATACACTTACTTGAGTTATTTCCATTAATATATGTATATATGTTTTTTTGCTAAAGTTGAAAACCCGAACTAAACACAAACCGAACCCGAACCCAAACCTAAACCCAAACCCGAAAACCCCAAACCCAGATGGGTTTAAAAATTCTATAACCCGAAGTTTGGGTTTGGGTTTAGCCAAAACTCGACCCAACCCGACCCATGCACACCTCTACTGGCTACGAAGCATGTTGCTTATGCTCAACTCCTACCCACCACTATACACCTCATCCATATATACAAGACATATTCTTTATATGACCAAATGTGGCATGTACGACCCATATAACTTTTAAGATGGCAACAAACCTCATACAATTTGAAAAGAATACCAAAATGAAACTTACAGGTCTAGCCGTTAGACATGAACGTAAGATAATTAAGATGTGTTAGTATAACACAACCATAGAGTGGTATTATCATTATTATTATTTCAAGTACAAAGTTAACCATGGTGACAACTGACACCTACTAAAATAATTTTGTACTCGATTTTTAATATGGCAAAATTAGATAGCTATGTGAGATGAAAATAATACATAATCTAATGTTGTATGACACTAAAGCTTTGAATATCTATCTCATATTATATTTACTACTATTATTACATGTAAACATAAAGATACGTGACATTGTACGATTTCTAGTATTGTTACATGTGTAATTGAGCTTTTCTTGCATAGCATTACAAATAGGCTAATTGATTTTCTTTGTTATGACGTCATTAAATACGTATATCACCGCTACTTCATCTTATCCTAGGTATGACTATTTATGTTCCATTTTACTATTTATATCAATTATAATTAAAAATATTGAAATATCTATTCTTTATAGATTTCAGAGGTCCTAAAAATTAACGTCCCCATATTTAATACTTTATATTCCATCATCACGTGACTCTCCTGATTGTATAATAGACCCTTCAAGATTTCTAGTCCTCTTACTATATGTCAAACTTAAACAAGCACCTCATAGTTTAACCTCAAACTAGTCGTATGTGTCCAATGTTGTCAATTTTTTACAACTAGATTTATAACCCGCGGGATGCGGCGTGGTAACTTGGTTTATATATCTTCCAACGCTGATAAGGTTTATAGTTCTCTCAATGCGGGCGGATAACCCGCGATTATATACTGTCAAACATTGATAGAATGAAAGTGTCTAAATATACTTATAAGTATATATACGTCTAGGGTAAGGTTATTATAAATAAGGAGCTTATTCTAATAAACCTAAAAGGGATTTTAAAAACATCATAGCCGTCTCAAACGAACTCCGATTGAACTTATTTTAGCGGCGTTGAAACCGTCTCGTCGAACTCTTTGCCACCCCAAAAACCTAAACCTCCACCCACCCCAAAAACCTAAACCCTCCACCCCCAAAAGCCTAAAAAAAAAACCAAACAAAATAACAACAAAAAAAAGTTTTAAAAAACTGAATAAAACCCTTTCATTATATTTTTTATGAAAACAATATAACATGGAAAAAAAAATTTCATAAAATAGTACTACATAATTGAAGATCGAACCTAGGTGTATAACCTTAAAGGAAGTGCTCTAAACCATTGGGCTGTCTATTCCATTTGCCTAATTACCCAAAATCAATTAATATATCTAAACTTTCAAGCCAAAAAAAACCAAACACGTTTTGGTCCAATCATTGTGTGGCACATGAAAGCTGACCATATATTAAACGAAAAGCAAAGAAGCACTATTCACAATCACTTGTGAATCATATAGATATAATATTTATATTATTATAATTTGGTGTAGATAATTAGATCTCTCAATTTGTTAGTTCCAGTTGTCAGTTACGTAAACGGTTAATCCTCTGTTTTTGTTTGTAAACGCCAATAATTTACATAAAGGCTTGCCAAACGAGTCTCTTAACTTATATGGGTTTGTATTTTGTGGATCATGGTTTAAACGGGCCTAAACTCTTATTGGGCCTAGATTGTTTAGTCCATTGGGCTTAAAGTCCAATACCGAAATTTGCCAAATGTTACAGAGGTCGAGGTCGATGCGGGATTAGCGGGGGGGAATTACCGATGAGGAAGTAGCCGCATATTATGATTATTTAAAAAATAACCCGGGTTTGGCGAATGAAAGCTAAACGTCAAGAAAAAAAACCAAAAAATGTTACTTTCTTGTAATGAATTAGGATTTCGGTATTGTTTAGTTAACTATTTTTTTTTGCAAGTTGTACTTTGTATTTTTGTTCCAAGAAATTAATGTTTTTCGAGTTTCCAAAATTTTCAAGTTAAAAAAAATAAGTCCAAAAACCAGTTTCTTAAACCGGTTTAGAATCGAAATTGTTCGAACCCAACCCTAATCAGTTTGATAGGTTTTTAATAATATGCCCCTAAACCGGTTTATGAACCGAACTGGTTAGCCCAAATCGGTTTGACACTTACAACATTAGATACTAAACCGGTTTCCAAACCGGTCCGGGTTGGAAAAAAACCGGTTTTGGACACCTCTAGTGGATAAGACGTGGGGGTCGAAATTTATAACTTATGTAACTATATTACAGAATATAAAAAAACATGTTAATTATATTAAAGAAAAAGAAGAAGAAAAAACACTTAAAATCCATGTCACCGGTCACCACTATATGATAGTATTAAAAAAAGAAAAAAAATCATGCAAAAAAACATGTTAAAACCCATAATTTAAATAACAATGAAAGTTGACCGACTTAATTAGACATTTTTTAAACTTGAGTGACATAACTGAAAAACTTTTAAAACTTTGTCAAGATTACCCTAGTAAAAAAGCAATTTGATAACAGAACAAAGACAAAAGATGAGGACCTTTGAACTATATTTTTTTAACAACAATTATACTACTCCTAACACATTCCACACTTCTTTCTTAGATGAAGACACAACGAAAACCGTAAGCTGTAGCTATCCAATAGTCTTCAACGACACAGGGTTGTCTTTGTGACATTTAATAATGTCTATTGAATTAACTATTCAACTACTTCTTACCTTATACTGAGTTCAATATGAAGCCAGTGTCAAGCCTTTGCAGGAATTATTCCAATGGAGAGTAGTGAGGGATTAGGATTTTATACTAGAGTAGATTAACGCTATGCGTGCATATATCTTCATTTAGTTAAACTGGTTTGCAACCAACGCAAACGATGGTGACGTTTAAGTTATTTTAAAATTGGTTCGTCTCTGACTTTACTTAGAGTGGGAGAGTAAAATCAACTTAATAATAACCTTTAACTACTTAATATTTAGTTTCTTTCATAATCAATATTAATTTTTCATTCATATTCTTTGTTTTGATTTTGTTCTTGCTTTTGTGGTTGCTTGCGTTTTTATTTTCTTACTTTCTTTTTTTCACTTAATTCGAGTAATTGAATCCTAATTATTCAAGATTCTACATTCAAGATTCTAATCTTGAATTCTTTCTTTCTTCAAGAAATTATTATAAACTGTCTTTCAACCCATATTCAAGATTTTGCTCTTGAATACTTTCTTGCTTTCTTTGTAACCTTCTTTAACTTTCCTACTTCTTTAGCTTGTTCACAATTTTCGTTCATACGTTTTATTAATCTTCTTGATCAGTTAATTTCTTTCTTTTTTCCTTTGCTCGATCGTCCATGTGCTTAAATATGTAATTTGGTTGTGTCAAAACAGCTAGCAGCCAAGCTACTCGCTTATCCATTCTTCATACAAAATCCACAAACTTTGACCACAATATCTTTCGAATTAATAGACATCTTTTTGTCATGCAAAATTACTATCGATCCCCACATCTTTTTAATGAGTATAATCTTTGCTCCTTACAATAATAACGAACAGCCGCCGCTTACTATATTCCTCTCGGCGGCTACTCTACAAACTTACTGCCAACCACCGTAAGTTAAGTTAATTCCTTCAATCCTTCTTCGATCGATTCTTTTTCTTATCCTTTTTTTTAGGTCGACTCGCTTTTTATTCAACCCAAACACACCGATACCAATAACTGACAATTAAACTCAAAAACACAAGAATTTTAATCTCAAAAAGACTTTGTTATAAAAAAAATAACCCTTAACTCTTATTTTTATTAAACCAAAACTTGTTCCCCAAATTATTTTATGAAGGGAATTCAAATGTAAGTGAAAAAAAAAAAAAAAAAAAAGGATAATTGTGGAAACCCACTTGTTTGACTTTTTAATTTAACTAGGTTTTCCCCGACCGCGCGTTGCGGCGGGGAACCGTCATGCCCTCATATTTGAACAACAAATCCGACTAATTGTATGTACATAAACACCAATTCATGCATTTGCATAAATCAAATACACGCTAACTCGTATTATCACTGATAACAGAGACCACTCATACCAATACAGTTAAAGTTACCGACATCCATCCTACTTATAAATTCTATAACTAATAACTGAAACTTAAGATTTTAATGTTACCTTTGTCTATGGTATAAGAGCGAAAAAAGAATTGGCCTTGCAGCAACCTACAATGTTGTGCCACAAAAGTTTAAATTCCTATAATGCTTTTTACAAAGCACATCAGGTTAGGTTAAACGTCAAATTGACCAGTCATGAATTACAGAATTATCCTTTTTATAATTACAATAATCAACTATAATTCATTCCATTTTCAACTCTAAAAATCCTAAACTTGTAACCTAGATGATCAAATTGACATATAATTTTTCAAATTCAAATAATCAAAATTCATTCCATTTTCAAAGACACATTTTAACAATTCGAGTGTCTAATAACATAACTTATGGATTCAAGTTAGGATTCACCTGCATTGAATTTTTTAGTCTCAAATATCAAAGTGTGCCCATTAATTAGTTAAATTGTATCAATTCATCCACAAATGAAGTCAGCTAAAATGGATGATGCCCAAAGTTATTAAGATACATGTTGCAGAAAGTCCGATTAGGTACCCACATTGCAGCTGTGTCTATACATGTGCAATATATGCCAAGTTAGATATACACATTGTGATATTAACATACAATTTACATAATACAACCTGTTGACCTCAAACATTTAAGCCTTGATTTTATAGAACACATTTATATTCTGTTATTTTAGTTTCTAAATCACAACAATAGATAGTACCTGGCGGAGACTAATTAGATGCTCAAATGCCTCTTTAATGGTGCTGTAAAAAGCATCATTCTTCGAGCATCTTGCTTGTATTTTATCACGACGCTCGTATCTTTTTCCTTTTCTTCATCTATCACAATTCCATTCCTTGTTTCATCCATTAAAGTGGTGAGACCCTAGACAAATTAAAACAAAAGTCAGTGGTTGACTGAAACTTATCATACCAAATTACCAAGAGTTATGAAATAGAGAAATTAAGTTACCTTTTAACAATTGCTACCCAATACAATAGAGAAATTAAATATCTTGAATATTTAATTATATATATGAAGAATGATGCAGACCTCCACATGTTTCAACTTGAACATCACGCATGTATTTTGCTCCTTCACCAAAATAGAATTCTGATGTACATTCAAGGTTGGTTTCACAAAACTCTAAAAATAAATTCCCAATGACATAGTAAATATCTTCAATAAATGGTTAAGAAGTGTTCTCCTTTTATGACAAATGTAAAATAAGAGCATATTAGTCGTAATAATTGCATAACTGTTAATATTTAAGAGTAATTTTGTTCAAGAAACAATAATGTTATATCAAAATCAGAGGCATATGAATTTAGCACAATAATTACCCATTTTATTACACTTAAAGCTTCAAAATCTAAATTTTTGTTTACCTTTTTTTTTATAATTTTTACATTAAACACAACATTCATAGTTGAACAATCATCTATTAAACAAAAATCCAAAGATTTGACTTTTGCGCTCCTTGAATCAGCAGCCAGAAACTGACTCCACCTAAATAATTTATTCATGTTAGGATGCAAGAAAAATATTATACACAACATGGAATGAGCTTAGCGTTCATCAAATCCTTTTTTTCTTATGTTACTATGTTAGATCATTTTACTTGCATAATTTGGGAAAGAACCACACAATTACAATCTAAAAGACTGTAAAACTAATCATAAAATATCCTAAAACTGAGCTTTGTAACCACTGTTTGCAGGGTCGACCTTCAGATTGGCGAGTCACATTCATGAATTTAAAATAATTAAAAACACTCACAAACCTTCATGAATTTAGCATACTCAGGAACACATACATTGAGTTCAAACCATTCATCCCCAAATTCAATTCGAATAAAAAGCTATTGAAATTAGGCTGAAATAAACATAGACCCACATCATAACCACAAGGTAATGCCATTACTTGTAATTTGTTGAATATTCATTCAAATTTGCCCAATGTCAGAAAGTCAAAGACTACAAGTGTTTACCTCCAATCGATTCCGTGATTCTGCTTTATTATCGTCCTTGGTCTCGGAGGTCACAGATGATGGGCAAAAAGCAAGAAGTATGTGAGAAACCAAACGAAACCCTCATTATTGAACCCCAAACCAAAAACCAAGCAAACCAAAGACAAATCCTCTCGATGGAGCTGGCATCGTTGCAGGCCTGGAAACCAGGTCACCGCCATGATAACGCTCTCTCTCACCGTCTCTTTCTCTCTAAATCTGCAACACTCTTCCTCTTTTCTCTTGAACGATGGTCTCTTTCCTCGATGTAGAGGACACGTGGTCTTAACCGTGGAGCAATAACGCGTGATTCAATCACCAAGCTTTAATATTTGTACAATATGCACTAACAGTTGTACATCGAGTTTACTGTTCATAACGTTTGAAAATTAATAAATATATAATTTCTACCACCTTCTTTTAAACAATCATAATTTTTTTAAACGATATTGTTTTTTTTTTAAAAAATTCACTATAAAAACAAACGTTTTTTCCTCTTTAATTTACCATAGTAATATACTTTTTTTAAACTTAAAAAAATTTAGTACAAAATAATATACTACAAACTAATCTGGTACAAAAAATCTAATTTTTTTAAGAAGTCAAAGGTAAAAATATATAATATAATACATTTATATCTATTTGGTTTGATAATATAGTATATGTATATATAGTTATTTTGAGAATACAGTATATGTACATTTAGTTGTCTTGAGAATACAGTACATGTATATATCTATTGTTTTGAAAATACAATACATGTGCAAATCTAGTTGTTTTGATAATACAGTACATGCATATTTTGTTTTTTGATAATACAGTAATGTAAATCTAGCTGTTTTGCAAATACAATACATGTATATATAGTTTTTTGTACTAGATTTTTTTGTACTAGATTATTTTGTACTATATTACCGTACTAAATTTTTTAAGTTTAAAATAATATATCACAATGGTACTCAAATTAAAGAGGAAAAAACGCTTGTTTTTATGGTGATTTAAAAAAATTTGTCGTATGAAAAAGTTATTAATGTTTAAAGAAAGTGGGGAAAAAGTTTAAAAAAGTCAACAAATGGGTTTCTACATGAATGTCTTTTCCCTTGTTTTACCCTAAGCAAATGGATGGCTAAAATTTGTTCCTATTGTTTTTAGGAAAGATCTTCTTCCTATTTGATCCATAACCATTATTTTATACGTATGTTTTCTTTATATAAACTTACAATTCAAACATAATTGTACTAAAATCTAACTCTCAGCTACGGTCCTTCAACATTGGATTTGTTTTTAATTCACACACCTACAGTACGTATACAAAATCGAACTCAAAGTGATAAAGATGTTCATAACAAATATTTATGTAAAGTTGCAAAAAAGCAGATATTAAAACTAGACATTCAGTTAGCTTATATTCGCCTCTGAGCCTCCCCTTGGTTATATATATATATCACCCTATAGTCATTCAATTTAAATATAATCAGTGGCGAACCCAGAAAAATTTTTCTTGGGGGTCGAAATTTTCTTAAGGTCGTTTGAGTATTATTATATAGTAATT
>WOUH02016500.1:0-15419 GCA_009936405.2 Stevia rebaudiana
ATTATTTCAGTATTGTATAACTATTATTTAAATTTCAATGTTGAAGTACGTTTTTATTTTTTAAAAGTCTGTTTATTTAAATTACAATTCTGACAGTCTGCAGACATTAAAAAACAAACAGTCTTCTTCTTGCAGACTGCAGAGGTTTGGTCCACCTCTTCTTTTGCAGATGTCTGCAGATTTGGTCCGCAGACTACAGACGTTTTACCTCTTCAAAAACAAACAGCACTTGAGAGAACGAATGAAGAGAAGATGGTGCTTTGAATTTTGAGTTTTGATAAGGGTTTTTGTTTCCCCCACTGTGCATCTGCGCGTATTTGGAGTGGGGGTCTGACCCGTTTGCGTTGGTTAAGAACCCACCAAGCCGAAACTTTTTCATGCTATTAAAACTTGTACATTTTGCATAAATCATCGTAAATCTCTTAATCTCATAAAACCTATGGGTCAACCCATCCAATGTGTATTATGAAGTAGTATAGATATAGGGGTTGGATCAACTAAAATTTCTATTTTGCCTAAAAATAATAGCAAGATATCTTGGCCATCCATTTGTTTCATCAATGGTTAAGATTCAAAGGATTCAAATGTGGTAAACAAGTTATGTACCATATTTCTGATTCACAAATTGCTTGAAACACCACTACGTTAGGTTCAATGCACTAAAAAAATGAGAAAAAAATAGAATAAATGCAAAATGCTCATTGCTTTACCCATTCCATCATAAAATTATAATTAATTTGAATATCTTAGATATTTTGCATGCGGTGGTATATTTCATGAAATTTTGTTAGATTAGAGGATTTTATTTAATGGTGTGAGTCTCATATTTTGATTGACCCATTAGAATAACACATTTTCCCTTTTAATGTTTGTAAATGCCTCGGTGCAGGTTTTAAACAAAGCTTTTCAGTGATTATAGGGGTTACGTGAGCAGCCACAAACTTCATTACCCGAGTGAAGGTAATTATAGGGCTCAGCAGCCATAGATACGCATGGCCTGCCATTGCCACCTTGCACGTATCATGCGGGATCCAGCTGACGCAGCGCCCTTGTGGGCTGCCACGTGTGTCCTTGTTAGAGTTTAGGTGTTTCCACATGGCTTGAATGAATGCCACGTATGCGTGGCCTGTGTCACGTGTGTGATGACTCACCACGTGGTGACACATGGCACCACGTGTCACTGCGTGGTATTTTCGGTGGGTGCAACTGTTAACTTTTTTTCGCGTCTCCTGCTTCGTTCAGACTCTATTTCGCGCGCGGTTTTTGCCTATGTTCACGATTTTACATTTCCTATATAGTCCCATTGTTTCACCTTTCAAGGAGTTACTAAAATATCATATCCATGGAAATTTGAATCATTTTACATGTATCTTTCATATCGTTGCTCGAACTAAAATTTCGCTTACACTCAGAAGATTTGAAATACATTTTCGAATGTAACAGTAATCATTATTTCATATAATTATTGAATTACATTAAGGTAACAACAAGATTACAAAGACTACAAGGTCGGAGTCTAATCATAGTGGCACCTGAAAACGGCCAGTTGTTATAGTCTCACCGAGTTATAGAAATTTCGTCTCGAAATTTAGAATTGACTATTTCCCTCTAGTGAATAGGTGGGGATACTTTTCTTTCATATGATCCTCACGTTCCAGTGTATATTATGGACCACGACGTGAATTCTATCTGACCTTTACTATAGGAATCTGTTTATTTCTTGCGGTAGTCTTAGTTTGTATACAACATGACGTATTCTTTCAATAATTTCGAATGGTCCAACATATCTTGGTGCTAATTTGCCTTTCTTTCCAATGTGTATAACCCCTTTACAGGGTGATACTATTAAAAGTACTTTGTCGCCAATATCAAACTCAAGAGGTTTCCGTCGATTATCAGCATAACTCAATTGACGGTCTCTTGCAGCTTTGATTCATTCACGAATTTTGAAATCTTATCAGTGGTGTCTTGAATCATTTCATGACGCGTGATAGTTTTCAAAAGTTGAGTGTCACCCACCTTCGTCTAGCACAATGGAGATTGACACTTTCGACCATACAATGCCTCGAACGAAGAACATTTAATAACTGTTGTTATATGAAAACTCTATCAGTGGTAAGTATATATCCCAACTGCCACTGAAATCTACTACACAAGCTCTCAACATATCCTCTAGAGTTTGTATAGTTTTTTCCGCCTGGCCATCAGTCTGGGGATGGTAAGAAGTGCTTAAATTTAAACATGTACCCAATGCCTTTTGAAGTGTTTGCCAAAATCTTGAAGTGAAACGACTGTCCCTATATGAAATGATAGATACGGGAAGACCGTATCTCTTCACTATTTCTTTGATATAGATCTTTGACAATGTCTCCATTTTATAATCTTCGCATATGGGCAAGAAATGTGTCGATTTGGTCAATCTATCAACAATGACCCAAATCGTATCATAACTGCTTGATGTTGGTGGGAGTTTCATAATAAAATAAGTGGAAATATGTTCCCATTTCCCTAAAGGAATCTCTGGATGTTCTAATAAACAAGTTGGTTTCTGATGTTCAGCTTTAACCTTCAAACAAGTTAAGCATTTATTTGTGTAGGCAGCAAATCTTGGTACTCGGATTCTATTCATGAAGTAACGAGTTCCATTAGATTGAACGTCTAGAGGTTTTTCCATACCTCTTAGGGATTCTCCTTCAAGGTGGGAATCTTTAAGCGCCTCGAGTTTTGTTTCTCGGATTCTAGTCGTTAGATCTAAGTGAACGGTCATGCATAAAGCACGAACACGTAAACTTTTAACTTGTTCTCTTCTGCTCAAAGCATCAGCCACAACGTTGGATTTACCCGGATGATACTTGATTTTACAATCATAATCATTGAGTAACTCAACCCATCGGCGTTGCCTCATGTTGAGTTCTTTTTGATCGAATATATGCTGGAGGCTTTTATGATCACTGTACACCATACACTTTGTACCATACAGGTAGTGTGTCCAGATTTTGAGAGCAAAAACTACAGAACCTAGCTCAAGGTCATTGATTGTGTAGTTCTTCTCATGAATTTTGAGTTGTCATGATGCGTATGCTATAACTTTATCATTCTGCATCAATACGCAACCTAAACCTTGTCGTGACACATCATAGGACATGATGAATCCTTCTATTCCCTCAGGAAGGGATAGGATTGGAGCGCTAGAAAGCTTTTGTTTTAAAAGTTGAAAGCCCGATTCTTGGTTATCACCCCATGCAAACGTTTTGCCTTGTTGCGTCAAGGTAGTAAGTGAAAGTGCTATTTTGGAGACGTTTTCAATGAATCTTCTATAATATCCAGCCAATCATAAGAATTGCCACACCTCAATTGGTGTTTTGGGTGCCTCCCAATTCTTGATTGCTTTGATCTTTACAGGATCAACATGAATTCCTTTCTCACTCACTACGTGACCTAGGAATTGAACTTCTCTCATCCAAATTCACATTTGGAGAATTTAGCATATTATTTTTCTTTTTGTAATAATTCCAAAATTTTCCTTAAGTGATGTTCATGATCTCCTTGAGTTTTGGAATAGATTAGGATGTCATCAATACATACAATAACAAATTTGTCAAGATAGGGTTTACACACCCGATTCACAAGATCCATGAATATTATTGGGGCATTGGTTAGCCCAAATGGCATAACCGTAAACTCACAATGCCTGTATCGAGTTCGAAAAGCAGTATTTGGAAAATCTGCTTCTTGAACTCTCAACTGGTGATAACCAGATCCTAAATCAACTTTGGAATAATAACAAGATCCTTGGAGTTGATCAAACAAATCATCGTTTCTTGGAAGTGGATATTTGTTCTTGATCGTTAATTTGTTAAATTCATGATAATCAATACACATCCGAAAGGATCCCTCCTTCTTCTTGACAAATAAGATAGGAGCTACCCAAGGTGAGAAGCTTGGTCGCATAATCATTTATCTAAAAGCTCCTGCACTTGGTTTGATAGTTCTTGCATTTCAGAAGGCGCTAATATGAAGGGTGCTCTTGCTACAGGTCTAGCTCCAGGTACCAAATCAATTTGAAAGGAAACCAATCGCTCAGGCAGTGACCCTGACAATTCTGTTGGAAATACCTCAGGATATTCTCGTACAATCGACACATCCTCTAGTTTCTTTTCTTTGGATTTCCTTTCAGTTACATGAGCGAAAATTGCATAATAGCCTTTTCTTAAATACTTCTAGGGTTTCATACAAGAGATATGTCCAATTTTAGCATTTTCTTTCACTCCTTAAACTAATAAAATCTCTCAATTTGGAAGTGAAATACGAATAATATTTTCTCGACATATGATTTCCGCATGATGATTAGATAAACAATCCATGCCAATGATAATATTGAAACTTCCAAGTGAAACAGGGAGTAGATCAATTTGGAAAATGTGATTATTAAGATTTAAGTTACAATTTTGACATACTTGGTTAGTTTGTATTAACCTTCTATTTGCTAACTCTATAGTGTATAGGTAAGTTAATGGAACAAGCTTAATACCAAGTGATGAACTAAACTCTGTGGAAATGAAGCTCTTATCTGCTTCAGTATCCAATAAAATTGAAGCATATTGATCATTAATAAGGAACATACCCGTAACATGATTGGGATCTTTTCTGGCTTCATCAGCTTTAAGCATAAAAGCTCTTCCTTGTGCTGCATTCCCAGCTGGATTGAGCTTTGGACAATTTTGTCTAAAGTGGCCCACAACACTACACTCGTAACATGTTCAAAGTGTTTCCAGTATTTAGCTTAGCATTATCAATCTTTTGAACCATTGTGGTGCTTCTACAATTTGCTGCATTATGCCCAATGCGATTACATTTCTTGCAGCGAGCATCTTCACAAGACCTAGTATGATGATAATTTCATTAATTGCACTTGGGTGTACTCTTATTGCTTTCTATGGAATAAAGTTGATGCTGCATTGGAATTCGATTTGTTTTAACTATTTGCCCATTGACGTTTATTATCTCCAAATGATTTAGCAGTAATGGTTTTGAATTTTCCTTAAGCAACAACTTGATCTCTCAAAGTATTAGCAACCTCAATCATTTCCGATATAGTCGGCGCCCTTACTGACGTCAGCATACCATGAATTTATTCTGGTCAGAGATATACATTTTGAGTCGTTTGTATTCTGGAGTTACCATATGTAGACATAGAAGACAAAATTTATGTAAACGATCATTGTATCCCGCAATGTCATACCCAATCATTTTATGAGTCCAGAATTGATTATCAAGCTTTTGGAGTTCATTTCGAGGACAGTATTGATCGGTGAGCCTCCTCTTTAGATCTTCCCAAGAGATACTATAAGGTGGCATATTTGGTTTTATCATCTTCAACAAATTTACTAATTCTTTGGACAGATTCCATCTTCTCTGTCCATTGCAATAGACCAATAGCTCCCTCAATGCCATAAAATTTATTTGGTTGGCAACTAAGGAAAGATTTATAAGATCAATTTTGCTTTGGTTGCATCGTTTCTTGCGTAAGTTTAATCACGCGATTAGCATCGTGCTTAGCTAAGGCATTAGCTATTAGTTGCTTTACTTCACTTCGATTCAGTAGGTCGTTATTATTGTTATATATATTATTCTCTGTTGGGTCAACAAGATATAAGATAAAATGAGTAACAATAATAATAATAGCTAAACAGAAAAATATCATATATATACCTTGGAATACTTATTTATACATGTACAATCAAAATTAGTGGGGTACAAAGCCCACTAAACAAGTTTCCAAACAAAACTAGACGAGCACACCCCGCTCGTAAAGGTAAAAGAAAATCACAAGATCCTCGGAAAGATGCCCATATGAACAATACTAGCAACCAAAAAGATAAACATAGCAACAAACGCTGACATAGTCTCAAACTGCTGTCTCAGATATGTAATCTCTTGCTCAACGGTAATGGCCCTCTGTTCTGCCGTAGCAACTCCAGCAGTTAGCTTATCAATAAACTCCTGCTAGGAGTTGATGTAATCGAATGCGTACCCAACTGACGAATCCTAGTGTCGTGTCTGACTAATCTCACCGGTAACCAACATCGGTCGGGAGGTCTCACCTATCTCAAGAATAGATGGAGCATCCTCTAGCTCCCCCCACTCTCTAATCACATTCTGTAACCACATCCATCGCCGAACCTTAGACACATGACGACGTCTACGCGGAGCCTCCTTGGGTAGTGGTTCTACAGGTGGTGCCTCTACAGGCGGTGCCTCTACATGTGGGGTCACTTGCCTTGGCTCTCGCCTATGCCGTGACCTATGCGGAATGTCATCAGGGAATGATACCCTTTTTCGAGGCGTATACGTCATAACCGGTCCGTCAGGGTGTAGCCTAAAAGACACGTGTGATAGGACAGTAGGTGGTTCTAGGAGTACTTGTATATCAGACCTACGGATAGTGCCTATAGTGGGTATAGGCTCAGAGTCAACCTGATCAGCCACTCTAGATGGTCCAGCTAATGTAATGTCTAAGTGGGGTGCTGGACATGGTATCACACCCTTTTTAGTGGTCGTGTCTATAATATGTGTAGTAGACTGAGATGCAGATCCATATACTATACTATGACGTGCAGACTCCTCCCATGTAAATCCTCGTACATGCTTGGGAACCTCACCTATTCTCTCCTCTAACTCATCACCATGTGCAAATCCCCCCCATCTCTATGTCTAAAAACATATCATGATGTTAAAAAATAAAATCAAAATAAAAATTAAAAAACTTCCATGTAATTATTATATTAAAACAAAATTATTCTATATATATTAATATACATTTTTATTCTTTATATTTTTTATTCTTAAATTGTTTTTTAGTTTTTGTTTATTCAAAATTGATCATCCCTAGTGCATCAAGAGGATGAAATCAAGATGAATCAAATACTTTTGTGAAAGTGTCAGCCACATTATCCAATGAATCAAACTTAAGAACTTGTATTCTAAACAATCCCAAATGAAATGGTGTAATATCTATAAGCTAAGTTGTTTTATAAGAGACGAGATGTTTAGTTATAGAAATTATGGTTGTGTTATTAATATAAATAGGAGTTGTAAGAAATTTCAGACCATAATTAGGCATATGTTGTGGTATCCATAAAACCTATGAACATCCCCATGAAGCCTCCACATATTCTACTTCGGATGCGGATATGGCAACAATAATCTGCTTCATTATTTCCAAAATATTGGCATACTCCAGTTATAGATTTCCAGTCCAAGTTACAACCACCATAGTCAGAATTAGAATATGCAATAAAGATCATGATGTGATCAAAAGGATACCATAAACCCTGTTTTGATTGACCCTTCAAATAAAGAAAGATTCTTCATACTGCTTTTAAATGTGATTCTTTAGGGTCGAACTGAAATCGAGACCATAAGCATACACAAACATAATATCTGGTCTTGAAGCAGTCAAATACATTAGAAAACCAATCATTGAAAGATATAGATGCTGATATATATATCTATACCGTTCTCATCATTCCCTAAATTGTGATTGACACAACTTGGTGTTGACATTGATAAGGAGTCATTTATTTTGTAGTTTATCATAATATCATGCACATATATGAGTTTAAAAATTCTAAAACCCGAAGTTTGAGTATATCTAAAACCCGACCCAACCCAACCCGACTCATGCACACCCCTAGTCACAAGTGTCCCTAAAAACCTTTTATATTATATAGTAAGTATAGATATATAGATTGTCTGATGTTTGTTTAATTGGAGATGGAAGGTAAGCCTATCCTTACCGTCATAAAAAAAAAAAAAACTACCGCTTTTATCATGTAGCCTAGAAAAAAAACACTCCATGACACGTTTTACCGGTTTAGACGTCATACACTTCATTTATAAAAAGTCAATTTTGGAAAACAGTGTTGAAATTAACTCTAATTCTAGGTTCATATGAAGCACTCTAAACTTAGATGGATTGGTTATTTTGGGTATTAGGTTTTGGTTTTATTTAGTTTGACTACTTGGTTATTCTATTTAAGATAGCTTAGTTTACAAGTATTTTTTTATTATAACTAGGTGTCATGTGTTAAGACTTTATTTAGGTATGGTTTTGAATTAATAGTATTGAATTTTCAAGTTCTTATTATATCTTATTCTTTTGTCTTTCGATCCGATTGTGCAAACAAACAACCCATGAAACTATTTTCTTTTCTTTTTTTCTTCCCAAATGTTCCTTCGGTTTCAATTATGACTTATAGTTTGATACTTTCAAGATTCAAAGGAGGCAGTTGAGATAGCAATCGTGATACTGACTCTGATGAAAGATGAAGGTATCAAATTTATCTTTTGCATATAAGATGATCATTATAAGTCATGTAGGCAACTCCATGCTCAAAATATAAATACAACACTTTTGGTTATGAACATGGTGATACGATAGATGAGTTTCAAAGCAATTGCACAAAAATGAGGAAAACTTTAAATATTTGATCTATAGACTGGGGGTGGTTCATGAGAGAACCACATTCAGATTCAAAAAATCATAATTAAGTGCACTTTAAAAATTTCGCATTTATTCATACGTTATTATATTTTAAAACGATTTGCACAATTAAATCACAAATTCTACCCTATTTCAAACGATTGTAATGAAGTTATGTCAAAAAAAAAATTTACATCGTAAGCTGTAATATACATATATGTAGTATACTTGTAGTATAAATTTTTCTTTTATCTTGAACGACTATTTGTAATATACATAGATACATCATAAAAACAAATAAAAAACACTTATAGGAAATGCGTCAAGTAGCTCAAAGTACCAAAATATAAGAATTTTCATCATACTTCATATATGCAGTATGTCATACTATAGTAATATTACACATATGTAGTATACATTAAAAGACAAAAGATTAAAGACAATTCCGAATAAATCTTTACTAGAAACGCAAATATAAATTTACAAAATAAACTTGTAATTATCATTATACTGCATATATGTAGTATTAAAGTTTTATTAAATTATCATATTAGTATTAAAATTTTATGACGTAATTTTTTTCCTTTTTAATATGGCTTTATTATACTCGTTTGAAAGATGTATAAAAATTTGTGATTTAGCGGTGCAATTCGTTTTAAAAATAACAACGCATGAACAAATGAGAAATATATTAAGTTTTGGTTTTTTGGTTCTCGCAGGAGGGGGTGGTTTTCTCATGACCCTTCCCCCTAGAAAGAGATGGACATATAATAAAACTGTAAGTCTAATGCCGTAGAGTGTTGATTTGTAGAGTAAGTGTAAAAATTAATTGGGTTTAGACACTTGGAACATTAAAATGATATTTTAATACTATAAATTAAAAGTCTAATGTCGTTAAATAAAAGACTAAGTATGAAATCAAAATAGTGTATATAGAATAAAGGAAAACTGAATTTTAATAATCCATACTTTGATGAGTTGGTCGCTGCCAGTCCCACTTTTAAATTTGTCCCCCAACAGTCCCTACTTTTGACATATATTTCTACAGCATACCCCTGTCAAGTTTATACTAAATGCTTTAACTCATGCTAACCGGAGAGACCACGTGGATCCGACAGGAGGCCAGCGGTGGTTTCGGCCAAAATTCCAGCCAAGTTGAGATAATCACACTAATCGACTCCCCTTGACGAGCTCTACAACTCTCTCTGCTTGGTCAACTCGTGATCCGGAGTTTAACTGGGTGAAAACAACGGTCAAAGCTCTGTAACACTTAACGGAGTTAGTATAAATTTGACGGGGGTCTACTGTACGAAAATATGTCAAAAGTAGGGACTGTTGGGGGATAATTTTGAAAGTAGGACGGACAGCGGCCAACCCATCGATTATTAGAATCCAATTTTCCTAGAATAAATGATGCAAGTGACATTATTTAACCTTAGTATTAAATGATAGATAATTATCATAAGTCATAGGTATACTATCACAAAATTTGAATTATACACTCGATTTAAACGTATAGAATCAATAGTTTTCAGATTCGTTGTATTCACTCATATTGTTTGGATACATCACAATTTCCATGAATTAACATGTGACTGAACAACTGATTGAGAGATAATTGTTCAAACCTTTTGTCTCCTCTCAAGAATAACGGCCAGCATGACACCTTTGGAGCTAGTGTTCGCAAACGACTTACAATTGTTGTGATCCCGAACCGCCACTAGATTCCCCAAGTCATTGAAAATTAGGGTCAATACAACTCAATGAATCACTTGTATTATATAACTGAAAAAACCTATGTAGTTTTCGAGACCCAGGAGAACTTTTGATAAGATTTTCTTTATTATATTGGAATTGGCCAGTGTTGGTAGAGGAGGTACAGTTACAGGGCTAATCTGAAAAAACCTTATGTTTTATATTTAATTAAAGGCAAATTGGATTTTAATAATCCAAACTTTGACATATTGGCTTGTAATAATCGCAACTTAAGAAATTGTTAACAACAGCCCAAACTTTTATAACATTTAATTGTGGCAGTCCTTAACTAACGGAAGCTAACTCCGTTAACATGGTGCTGACGTGGCATGCTGACATTGTAAGATTTTCTGACGTGGCATGCTGACATGTCAATATTTGCTCACGTGTCATGCTGACATGGCAAGATTTGTTAACGTGGCATGCTGACATTGCATGAATTTGTTGATGTGGCATTGTGCCACGTCAGTAATATGCTAACGGATTTTGCTTCCGTTAGTTAGAGACTGATACAAGTAAATGATATAAAAGTTTGGACTATTGGTAACCATTTTTTGAGTTGGGATTATTACAGGCCAATTGGTCAAATTTTGGATTATTAAAATCCAATTTGCCTTAATTAAATTGTACTAAGGGTTGGACCTCAACACCTTACTTCATTCGTATTTTCTTGGAAGCATAGTTCCCTAACTCCAACACCAGTCAACACCAAAACCCTAACCTAAATCTTCGAAAAACATATTTAATTACTTCCACACATTTTAACTTGGCAGAGGAAACAATTGGCAGATAAGAGCAAAGGTAGCCTTCAACTGTTACTTAATTGGCAGAGAAAAATGACGAATAAGGGAAAAGGAATATATGCATGTATTTGTCAATACCTTCATCGGGAAGAAGATTTATTTGTCAGTCAAGCCCATAGACACCATATATCATGTGAAAACATTATTTGACTTCAACTCTCACATCTCATTAATCAACAAGCTGATAAATCAGGTAAGTATGCAGAAATATGGCTAATTGCCTTATATACTGAAAAGGTATAAGCTTCAACTGTTCTTTAATTGCCAAAGGAAAAATGGCGGATAAGGGCAAAGGAATATTTGCAAGTATTTGTCAATACCTTCAGTGGAAAGACGATTTCTTTGTCAGACAAGCCCACATATACCATACTTCATGTGAAATTAATATTTAACTTCAGCTCTCACATACCATTAATCAATAATCTGATAAAATCAGGTAAGTATGCAGAGATATGACCAATTGATGATCAACAAACTCCAATTACATCAATCGAGAAATGACAATAATGAAAATCATAACTAGAATTCATAATCTTTTGAGAATCTCGAAATCTTTGATCTTGTTAATGTTTATCCCCAAATCCAAAGCGGAGGAATCTGACATAAAACCAAAAATCAAAAAAAAAAAAAAAAAAAACTATCATATGTAAATCTTATAAAGGAAGTTGCAAGCTAGTGCATAAAACAATACTCAGTGAGTTAGAATCTTTGTTTGACTGACCCTAAAATGTTTACCGGATCAACGCTCTATTGTGTCAGATCCTTAACCAAGTCAAAGTCCTCTTAGTTAAGTCGCATAACATAAGGATGTCCCTCTAAATGTTCGGAAGGATCATGATTATGTATGTCTTTCTTGACATGTACCAACCACCCATGGTTAGTACATAATTACCATGCAGTTGGAACATGCAGTTTCTTTTCTTAGAACCTATTTTCCGTTATGACGTTTCCCCATTTTAAACCCATGACAATCACAAGTTAAAGTAATCTTCCTTACCTCACCCGTAAGTTTGTTCGCATTAGACCATTTGATGACTAGAACAAATCCATTCTCACGGGCCCTACCAAAATCCCAGGCCACCAACTCTTCACATGAACAGAAAACCTAAAACAACACCGTAGTTAAAGTTTTATCGTTGTGAGAACAAATAAAGATAACGTAAAATTACCTTGATGGTCTCAAATATCCCATCCATATTATCGTTGTCACTTCCATCACCGTTGTTACCACCATCATTATTACCGCCACCGTTGTTACCACCATTGTGACCATTGCCATTACCACTACCGTAAGAGTTATAGTTGCCAACATTACCGGAATACCCTCCGTCGGTGTAGTTAGGATAGCTTGCTACCGGCATAACCGTAACCTTTATTGCCGAAAGGAAAAATATCATTCCAGCAAGACATGTTAAAACTGTTTTTGTTGTTATATTTAAGTAACTTAATGAAAAAAATGATATAACAATCGACTGAATATATAGTGAATTTAACAGAATATTACCTCAAAAAATGATATAACAATCGACATGTTAAAACTGTTTTTGTTGTTGGTTACGACCCGTAGCCGGCAATAAAACATATCAGGTAACTGTCACAAAACTTTTTTTTTAAGAACCCCTTACGGCTCTTAGCTTCCCCTACGACCATAAATGGGGGCGGTCCCATTAGTAGGATCCTTACCAAAATACCATGTAAGAATATTTCAAGCTATAATTTCATGTCAACCTTTAAGTATTGATCAATTTTTTACGATAAAACTCTTTTTTACTTGAACAAATTCTTCAATTAGATTTTTACTTCGCCGCATACTTTTAATTTCAAATTTCACTAATATATTCCCAAAAGTGGGTACTTTTTTCAACATTTGATTATGATCACTCACCAATATGGTCCCAAACATACTTTAAGATAGAAAAAACTACTTTGTTAAGTAGCACATGCTTATAAAATCATGACATAAAGAATGTAACCATTAAATAATTAAAAAACAAACGAAATATTTTGATTGATGATCTAAGTTTTTTCCTCTTCATAATTAATGTTCAAAACTTAACTTATATGGATATTACTTATTTAATGAAAAACCTATATATTACTATAAACAAAAATCTTAAATATACTATCAAATAATTCACTGATTGAAAAAGAAAAAGAAGTTTGTAAAGAAGACATTAACAACTAGTAAAAGAATTTGTAAGAGAATAGTGACCAATGCGTTTATACTCTAATTACAACGTTTGATTTTCACTAAATTGGTCTTGAGTTTCAATTCCTACTCTTACGGAATACGGGCCCTAGAACGTGGACTCAAACTTAGGTCATGATTATGTATCAAAATGTCGTTCTATATAAGGTAAAGGAACACCATTTACCAATGATTTCTAGCTCAAGTAGTTACGATGAGATGTGTACTTGAGGCTCTCTCTTTTGGAGATCTCAGACTCAAATCTTTTTTAAAGCGTAACTCTATAAATTTCTTGTGATTGGGAGAAAGTGCACTTCAGATAGAGGTCACCGGTTCAAACCTGAGAAATGAGAGATTTTACGTATTTCATTGGGTTTCCGCTTATCTTGGCTACATTGTCTGATTTCAGATAGCTAGCACGTGGGATCCTTTGCTCTTAAAAAAAAAAACAAAAAAAAAAAACACGTCGTAGAATTTGATAATGAACGATTATTGACAACTGTCGTTCAAGAAAAACTATTATTGACAATTATATTCGTCTATTTATCTCCGTATCTCATTCCGTTTTTTTGGAGCCGAGTGAAAGGTTTGCTATTCTTTAATTCAATATTGTAGATTCCCTGATCCACTGCCTCACACCCAAATCCAGTTATTAAAATATAAATCTCGCATATAATTCAATGTGTAATAAACAAGGCTTCACAAATTGCTAAAAAAATAAATCTCCACTAATAAATTATTGTGTATTCAAGAAGACAGGATATAATTATCATATATTCTTCCAAGTCTAACAATAGTACTTTATTTAGAGCATTTACAACCATTCCTAACCACATCTCTAAATTTTTATCAAAACAGCAAACCACTCTCCATCTCATCCCCCATCCCCAAACCCCAACCCTATAATTAATAGGGAAATCAACATCCTCCCTCATATTTAGGGGAAATTATCAAATCCTCATTTATTATTTTAATATTATTTCTGGGTGGGTGTGAGTGGAAGAAAGAAAAAAAATTATAAAAAGTGAAATAAGAAATATTATTTAATTGAATAGGGGATTAAAATGGGGGAGTGAGTTGTAGAAAGTTTTTGAAAAATACTAAAAAATAATGATGAGTTTTGGTTAAATTATGGAGATGGAGATAGGGGATGGACTGTGGATGCTCTTAAGGTGGGAAAAAGTCATGTTAAAATAAGAGTGTTTTTTTTTACATGTATTGTTGTAGAAATCACGATTTGGTTTCCGAGTAGTGGCGTGGAGACTAGGGATTAATCGGATTAGATTTTTTATATGTAATTTTATCAATTATGTAGGGGAGGTTTCTTTTGAAAACCAATTGTTAGTGAAAACCAAGAAAACCACTAATACCACAGATATACATATATGTAAATAATACGATACACATACATGTAATAAACATGTTACATATATGTAAAACATGGTTTATAGTGGTTTTCATTGTTTTCATGAATTTTAGTGGTTTTCCTTTGATCCCGATTATATATATATAATATATATATATATATTGTGATTCTACTATAAAGTGAAAAAAGTGTAAAAAGTTTAAAAAGTCGGGTCAAAAGTGTAAAAAGTCGGATCAAACGAACTCCGATTGACCTTAATCCGGCGGTGTTAGAACCGTCTCGTCGAACCCTAAATAAACCTATTTTGGTTTAGCTTTTAGGGGTTTATATTTTTGCTTTTAGGTTATATTTCAATTTAGCCTATATATTTAGCCTTTAGGGTTTAGTTTTGGGGTTTGGCTTTATGTTTAGGATTTAGAGGTTTAGGGCTTAGCATTAGGGTTTAGAGTTAGGTTTTAGCTTTATTGTTTAGCTTTTGGGGGTTTAGATAAAACTTTTTAAGGTTATATTTCAATTTAGTGTATTTTGTTTAGCTTTCAGTGTTTATTTTTGGGGTTTGGCTTTATGCTTAGGGTTTAGCTTTAGGATTTAGAGGTTTAGGGCTTAGTATTAGGGTTTAGCTTTAGGGTTTAGCTTAAAGGGTTTAGTGTTAGTTTTTTAGGGTTTTAGCCTCATAATGTAACTTTAGGGTTTAGATTTAAGGTTTAGATTTAAGGGTTTAGCTTTAGGGTTTAGGTTTTAGGGTTTTAGGGTTTAGCTTAAAGGGTTTAGTGTTAGTTTTTTAGGGTTTTAGCCTCATAATGTAACTTTAGGGTTTAGATT
>WOUH02016554.1:0-28273 GCA_009936405.2 Stevia rebaudiana
CATTTGTAATTTAAAAAACAAAAAAAAAAAATTTCAGGGTAGTTTAGTTTCTAGGGTACCATTGCCACTACTTTAGGATACTTTTCAGGGTAGTTGAAGGATGTGATATGGCATGATGTGATTGAGTTAAACTTAGGGTAGTTTACCCTAAGTTTCAACCATTCCTTCCTCCCTTAGTCACACTCACCCTAATCATTACTACACTCACTTTTGCATAACGCATTCCTATGTTGCATTCAGAAAAACAAAGTTGGTGTTTAAATTTGATAAACTAATATCCCGACCCCACCGTCACCAAATCCACCAAAGTAGCAGTCGTTAACTTGATTACATTCAACAATAGCACTTTCAGTAACAAATCAAACATCAACTGTCGGTTGCAACCTGCAACATTCCTCCAGCTCACCTGCTTCCTCCATCGTCTTTTGCTCATACACACACACTACTGTGTGTTTAATTCAATACACACACTACTACACTACCATTTTCAAATTCTTGAATCAAATACCAGCTTCAATTCAACTTCACGAGTTGTATGGGTGTGGAATTTGTCCCTATGTTGATCCAGCAAGAACACGATTCCAAACCTCAAAACCCCAAATCATCATCACTTCCAACAACCCTTCGTCAAAATCGATTCTCCCCATCAAAATCCCTCGATTTCTCCACATGGGCTTCTGAAAATCTTTACAAAATCGTCACGATCGGTGTCCTAATCGCCACCGTCGCCGCCGTGTTCTTCCTCCGCAACGTCGGTGACTCCGCCGCTCTCCTCTGCTTCCAATCACAAACCCAACTTTTAGAAACCATCAATTTCCCCCAAATCGATTACAATTCAATCGCACCCATTGTTGATAAAACCACCCCTTACTCCAATTTCCGATCAGAGCAATGGATTGTTGTTTCAGTATCGAATTATCCAACCGATTCGCTTGAAAAGCTGGTGAAGATCAAGGGTTGGCAAGTTCTTGCTGTCGGAAACTCAAAAACTCCAAATGATTGGGATCTTAAAGGTGCTATCTTTTTGTCACTTCAAGAACAAGCTAAATTAGGGTTTAGAATTATTGATTTTCTTCCTTATGATTCATATGCTAGGAAGAACATTGGCTATTTATTTGCTGTTCAACATGGTGCAAAGAAAATATTTGATGCTGATGATAGAGGTGAAGTGATTGATGATGATATTGGTAAACATTTTGATGTAGAATTAGTTGGTGAAAGTGCTAGACAAGAAGTTATATTACAATATACTCATGAAAACCCTAACAGAACCGTTGTTAACCCGTATATTCATTTCGGTCAACGCTCCGTTTGGCCTCGCGGTTTGCCATTAGAAAATGTTGGTGAAATTGAGCATGAAGAGTATTACACAGAAGTGTTTGGTGGTAAACAATTTATCCAACAAGGTATTTCTAACGGTTTACCGGATGTCGATTCGGTTTTTTACTTCACTAGAAAACCAAAGTTTGAACCTTTTGATATTAGGTTTGATGAACACGCGCCGAAGGTCGCGTTTCCTCAAGGAACAATGGTGCCGATGAATTCTTTTAACGCATTACATCATTATTCAGCGTTTTGGGGGTTAATGCTTCCTGTTTCAGTAAGCTCAATGGCTTCTGATGTGTTAAGAGGTTATTGGGCTCAAAGGTTAATATGGGAAATTGGCGGTTATGTTGTGGTTTATCCTCCAACTGTACATAGATACGATAGAATCGAAGCATACCCGTTTGCAGAAGAGAAAGATCTTCATGTTAACGTTGGTCGTTTGATTAAGTTTTTAGTATCTTGGAAATCTAATAAACATAGATTATTTGAAATACTATTAGAATTGAGTTACGCAATGACTGAAGAAGGATTTTGGACCGAAAAAGATTTGAAATTTACGGCTGCTTGGATACAAGATTTAATCGCGGTTGGTTATTTGCAACCTCGGTTAATGACATTAGAACTTCATAGACCACGTGCCACAATTGGTCATGGAGATCGAAAAGATTTTGTACCTCAAAAACTACCATCTGTTCATCTTGGAGTTGAGGAAACGGGTTCTGTTAATTATGAAATTGGGAATTTAATTAGGTGGAGAAAGAATTTTGGAAATGTGGTTCTTATTATGTTTTGTAACGGACCCGTTGAACGTACGGCTCTTGAATGGAGATTATTGTATGGAAGGATATTTAAAGCTGTGGTTATTTTAGCAGAAAAGAAGAAAGGTGAGCTTGCGGTTGAAGAAGGCGATTTGGACCACCTATATAGGTATGCGATTCATGATCTTATTTATTTTTTTGGTATCGCATGAATTTTGTCAACGATTGATGATATGTTTCACACATTACACTTCACTATGTGTGTTTGTTATGTCTAGTAACCTTGGTTTTAAAATTGATTTTGATTAGTTGGAAAAATAATTAACTACTAAATGTGTTTTACTTTTGATGTCATTTATAAATCATCACCTTGTTTACATTACAAAACTGTAAATGTAAAACAACTTATTCCCTTTGATTTGATATTTTGATGTAATCAACTGTTGGTGATATTGGTAGGTGTGATATCAATATCTAACAATCCATTATTGTGATGGTGCAACTCTAAATAATTTAAACTTTGTTGAACCATCTATTTCATAATTTATTACGAGAATATTAATATTCCTCTTTCTAACTAAACTTTATGATAGCTAGCAGAATGGGCGGGCGGCGTTCGGCGGGGTCAACAGTTTGTTGACCAGTCAAACCTTTTTTATTCTTTTTTACTTCCATAAATATTAATTTTAAGTATATTAAGTTTGAAATTAAACTCTATTATTTTATCTATAATTTCATTCTTCTAAATTTAGCTTTTGAGGATTTTTGAACACTTTATTGACATATTTTAGACCATTTGATCAGTTTAGATAAAATATTACATTTATAGATTTACCCAATTAACCCATTAACAAAAAAAAAAATATAACAATACGACCCTCTTTTCACATAAATGAGATAAAATATCAAATTAAACAATTTATTTTTTTTCTTCATGGCAGGTATTTCCCAAAATTGTTTGATAGGTTTTCAAGTGCAGAAGGATTTTTGTTTATTCAGGATAATACAATTCTTAACTACTGGAACTTAGTTCAAGCGGATAAGACAAAACTTTGGATAACTGACAAGGTACAATTTTTCTTCTCATAGTTGTGTGTGATGTGGCACAATCGACAACTAAACATTAATGAAACATGACTATCTAAAGAGTTCACATAAAAACAAGATAAGGTTCAAACAAATAAACAAACATAACCAGTGAAATCCTGCTGAATCGTCCGTAGGTCTTAGAGTGACCTCTGACTCAAAATATTTGAAATCATAGTACCGAGAGCAATACACAATTACACATTAATTCAATATCTTAACAAGTATGATTATATAGATTATTAGTAGTAGGTTGCAAAAAAGAAGTAAGGTGTAAAGATCCCTAAGACGAAACTTTTTAATTATCATTTTCATCAAGATTGTCTGTATGACTGTATCCCGCTAGTAGTTAGCACTCGAGTCCCTCTGAAAGAGGTCTCAGGTTTGAATCGAGCTTCCACTGGTTTTCTGTTTTGTAACCCCTTGAAGGCCACCTTCACAATGCAAGTTACATTTTACCTGATCTACAGTGCAAGTTGTGTTTTACCTGATCCCATTGGTTGTTAGCAAAGATTGAATGGGGTCCCACAAGTTTGTTTTCCCACTTGAATAGGTGTTAATAGTTATACTTAGCTCGTTATAGGTATTACATGTCTTTTAATTTATTAAAAATCAACCGATTAGTTTTCGATTTCATCCAACGTTTAACATGTCCTAATTGCGCAAAGAAAGAAAGCTAAAAGCGAGTGATTATTACGTGTATCGTTTTATTCATAATATTGAACTATGTATTCATAATATATAAATATACTTGTAACGATAGCATTTATCTATGTATTTTTAGGTGTCAAACTCTTGGAGTAGTGTTTCGTTCAATAGCAACAAAGATTGGTACGGAAAACAAGGAGAAATGGTGAAAAAAGTCGTGAGCTCAATGCCCGTTCATTTTCAAGTCGGTTACAAGAAACATACAACGGGTCACGACTCGATCCTCACAATTTGCAGCTCCGAGGTGTTTTACGTACCCCGGAGACTCGTTAACGACTTCAAAGATCTTGTAAATCTTGTGGGAAATCTTGATATCCATCAAAAGGTTGCTATTCCCATGTTCTTTCTATCAATCGACTTAAAAGACAATTTTGACCCTGTGTTTAGCGCGATGGTGTATAAGCAAAAACCGTTTTTAAACACTACTTCGGGTTATTATTCACCCGAAGCACCTGCGGTTTATCCATGGAGTGTGTCAAGTGAGCAGGAGTTTATAAAGCTTATAAGAATAATGGCAGCAGGTGATCCTTTATTAATGGAGTTGGTTTGAAGATGATATTATTGGATGCATTTTTTGTGCAATTTTTCCATAGATGAATGTGAATCCTTTGTAGATTCTTGGTGTTGATTGGTGGGAGATTTTGTGTAAAATTTGTAGAGAGGTAAAAAATTCTGTTTTTTGGTGAATTAATGGTATATATATTATTATAGCCAGCCTAATTTGTATATTGGCATTCATTCAAGTGGAGCAAAAAGTCTTCAATTTGTTTCCTGTTAGTTTTCGTTCCTATTGTGAAAATATAAGTCGCAATACACCCGTCTTTATTATTATATATACTTAGTTCCGGTGAGTCAACCGCCACGAAAACACCAATAACCGCTTCAGGATTAAATCTTGACCCTTTAAAGTTGGCGGTTATCGCTTAGATTAAATCACAGCTGTCTAATTTGACGGTTATTTTTTTCAAAATACGGTTTTTTTCTTAAATGACAGTTTTTGGCCTACTAAACATGATCCTATATTTTAGGTTCCACTAACATTTATTTTATTATTTAGCAGCACTAACCTGCGGTTTCTTTTGTGGAGTCTATAAATAGCTTTTGATTTCCTTAAAAGCTAGCATTTTCAGATTCCTTCAACCTTTTGGAAGCCCATTGAATTTGGAGAAGATGAAGAGCTCAAATACACCGGAAATCACTCCTGAAGTTGAGGTAAGACCTGCAATATAACATAGGTTTATAAAGTGTCAAAACATTTTTTTAATACTATACTGATGTGTATACCATGATTACCCTCATAGATGCAGTAAAAAAACCTTGTAACATAGGTTTATGAATGTTGCACCTCTGATGCTACTTGAATATGTTTCTTGTGATTCGAATATTTTTTATGAATGTTGTAGTATATAATATATCTTTTTATCAATTTAGATTGCTCACCTACCCTACAACCCTGCAATTTTAGTTAAGATGGAAGTTAGTGTAGCCCCAGGTGGCGAAGAGCCGACATCGAGGTGCCAAACCTTTCCGTCGATGTGAGCTCTTGGGGAAGATCAGTCTGTTATCCCTATAGTAACTTTTATCCGTTGAGCGACAGCCCTTTCAGATATATTAGTTCAACTGAGTAATTGACATAGCATTATGATATTCTCACAACAACCAAAATAGTAAAATTTAATCCCCTCCAACCAAACCAACCAGACGCTGGTATGAGTAGTTAAAACTGTCCTTTTTGACTTATCAAAGTCAAACCAGTTTAAAGTCGAGATCGAAAAAGTAAAAAAGTATTTGATAATCCAAACACTCGCGTCACTCGTCACTCCACCTTCGTCTAAAACGTAATTTCGTTTATTCCTTCATTGTTTCTCAAACATGACATTGATTAATGATAATGCCATTTAATGTATTTTCAAATGTATCGATCTGATGTAAACTTAAAATTCAATATGCATGTTCGTTTCTCTTGATGTTCTCCTTCATAGCCTTAAAGTGACGACATACAATATTAAATTATTCCGGATTAATGATTTTGAGCGTTACCACTTTACCATGGTTGGATTGTTAATCCTCATGCATGTTCTCTTAGCAATTGCATGTAATATACATGGGTTAACAATTCAATCATTCTAAAATAATATGTTGATTTTTTTTTTTCTTCGTGTACAGTATACAACATTCAAGAAAATATTGCTCTCTTTCTCTCTCGTGGACTCAAAATCTATCAATTCGCAGAGCTTGTTGGTACATTTGGGAACTTCGAAATGAATTTTTGTTCAACAAGTCACTTATATGGAGAAATTAATTGAAGATACTAAAGACCTTCGATTCCTATGGTTGAGCATGCTAGGATGTTGTATGCTTTTTTGGTCCAGGACTATTTGTGGAGTTTTATTTATAGTTTTGGCATTCTACTTATATATTTTGAGGTTTTAGCATTTTTATTAGCCTTTGGGAAATAAAATAATTTTGGGGTTAAAACAATAAATACTAAATTGCTTCGATATTTCCATTCACAGATCCGATATGAAAATTATTAGGCGAATCGTGTGCCAACCAAACAATATAAATATAAATTGCTTCGCATGCGCAGAATAGCCCATAAAAACACGATCATTCTCCTTTATCCAGATCAAGTTCATCCATCCATCCATCCATCCATCCCACAGATAATCATCATCAAAGAATCAATGGCAGATGCTTATTGCAACGACTGCAAGAGGAACACAGAGGTTGTGTTCGATCATTCCGCCGGCGACACGGTTTGTTCGGAGTGCGGACTCGTGCTTGAGTCGCACTCAATTGATGAAACCTCCGAGTGGCGTACCTTCGCTAACGAGTCCGGTGATAATGATCCCGTTCGTGTCGGAGGTCCGACCAATATCCTCCTCACAGACGGTGGATTGTCCACCGTGATTTCCAAACCTAACGGCGTTACTAGCGATTTCCTTTCTTCGTCGTTGGGGCGGTGGCAGAATCGAGGATCTAATCCCGATCGATCTCTCATATTGGCGTTTAAAACGATCGCGACTATGTCTGATAGGTGAGAGTCTGTATATCTTTTTGTATAGATGTACGGAGATTATGATGATTTAGGGTTTCATTTTGCTGGTAAACATTTTGGGGGATATCAGACCCTATGACTGCCAATGTTATTGTGCATATACTTCGAAGGAATTGGGATTTAATTGACATTAGAAATCATCAAACTCGAGAAACTTGAAAAACAGGGTAATAATTCTATGATTATGTGTTATCCTGTAGTTATGGAGATTGAAAATTGTATAACTGATCACTATTTGTCTGGTGAAAACCGTTAGTATGTATTAATAGTTTATGTCAACTCTATGTTCTTACCTTTTTTTGTTTCAGTGATCCACTACAAATAATCTGTCATGGACTCTTGGCAATTGAGTCTGAGTCTGTTTTATTTGCAATGTTTAAGAGTGTATTTGTGTTTGTAACTGACGATTAGAATTTATATACCTTTTGACTTGGTTCATTTTATCAATATCTATTGTTTCAAAATAAACATGCTAGTAATGTGTTACTTTGTTATATTTGAAGTTATTAATCTGAGTCTGGGTTGTGGTTAGTGGTTACAGTTTGGAAAGCAAGGTCAATAACATTATTTGTGAGTTTCATGTGTGATTCCCAATCGTTTATGTTACAGTTGCATGATCCTACATTCCTACCTAACACCATTGTGCGCATCATCATCTTTTTTTTTCTTCATTTTCAAATTCACTTCTTTATTTTTGAAGGTTGAGTTTATATCTGATACACTTAATTTATCGTTCAGGTTGGGCCTGGTTGCAACGATAAAGGTATGTAACTGTACATGAATGTTGGGCAATATTTGCTTATGGTTTACCTCAATTAATGTAAAATGGCTTCATATATATATATATATACAAGCAAATTGGATTTTAGTAATCCGAAGTATGACCTAATAATCCTAACTAGCAATTTGGTGCAGAACAATCCAACTATTACTTTTGTTGTCAAAGGCAATCCCATCAGCAAAATCATAAAAAAATTTCACTCAATTTACAATTAATTTTCACTCGATTGGTTATATGTTTCCATATTTCATTTATGATTATAATAATTTTGAGGGAAGTTGAGAGGATATCAAATGGAATATTTGATGATATTTTACAGGATTGCCATTATCAAAGAAATTGATAGTTGGGATTATTCTTGCTCAAATTGCTAGTTCAGATTATTATTGGCCCACATGTCATAGTTTTGATTATTAAAATTTAATTTGCCATATTTATATATACGGACAAATATTTATTTGCTTAACTTTGTGATATTATTTTTCTTCTTTCAAACATAATCTCCTTCTGAATATTTTCTCACTGTTAGTTGATAGGTTTTTTGTCAACATATGTTATAGGGTTCTTTTTCTCACATTGTATACTTTTTATTTTTCTTTTTTATATTTACACAATAGGATCGTGCTAATGAGATATTCAAGAAAGTAGAAGATCAAAAGTCAAGTAGAGGAAGAAATCAAGATGCCATTTTGGCTGCTTGCCTTTACATTGCTTGTCGTCAAGAAGATAAACCTAGAACCGTAAAGGGTATAAATTTGATAAATATACATTTGGATGATTCTTGTCTCAGTATATGAATTAGATTTTTTTTAAAATCTTTATTCATATAGAAATCTGTTCTGTTGCCAATGGAGCTACAAAGAAAGAAATTGGTCGTGCAAAAGAATATATTGTGAAACAACTTGAACTTGAAATGGGTCAATCTGTTGAAATGGGTACTATTCATGCTGGAGATTTCATGGTCAGTTTGTTCACCTCTGTTTAGTAAATGTTTCATCTTTTTAGTTAATGATTGTATGAATATTTACATGATTATTGAATTATCAGAGACGTTTTTGTTCCAATCTTGGTATGGCCAATCAAACTGTTAAAGCTGCTCAAGAATCTGTACAAAAGTCTGAAGAGTTTGATATAAGGTAATTTCTTTTTCCTGATTTAGACTTTCTTCTTTTATGCAATAGTTTGTGACAATTATGTAATTTTCCATTTAATGAGATTAATAGGTGGTAGATATTTAATTTTGTAGTATAAATACTAAAATTAAACGAAGTATTTCTGCTAAAGGTTGTCTCCTTATTACGATTGGTAGTGTGGAAAAACTAATGTTAACTATGTGTTATTATTATTATTATTATTCATAGTTGTTGAAGGCGCAAGGCGCACTTAAGGCGCATAGGTCACGCCTAGAGCCTAGGCGCAAGGCGCTTAAAAAGCGATGGCTATTTTAAGAAAGGCGTATAGCATAAAAATGTCATTTTAGGAGTTTTTAGACGTGTTTTATGTTTCTTTAGGTCTAGTTTTGGTTATTTTAGGTTGAATTTAGGCATTTTTAGAGCTATTATATATGTTTTGGACATGTTAAAACCTATTTTAGATGACTATAACCTGAATTTGGCCGGAATTATGATCGGAAAGTGCTAAAAGTGGCCGGCATCATACCAGAAAACCTTAATTTTCACCGGAATCGTGCCTCAGGGACTTTGAGGCGCATTTGGTGCGCCCGGGGCCTTTTTTGCGCCTAGGCGCGAGCCCGAGGGGCTTTTGACAACTATGTTATTATTATTATTATTATACTTTTTAATGATTTATACAATTTCTTTTGCAGGAGAAGTCCAATTTCTATTGCTGCAGCTATTATTTACATAGTAACTCAACTTTCTGATGACAAGAAGCCCCTAAAAGGTAACATTTATTTTCAATCCATTTAAATTTATCTTTCATTTTTTTCCTTTGCTAACTTAAAAAAGGTGGGTCCTTTTATAAAAAATCATTTGAACAAAATGGTTTAAGTGTGTAACATGATGACTTTTGTAGCTTTTTTCTAAATGTTACTTGCTTTCAAAATCAACGCATAACGCGATGATGCGGAGACGAGATTGCATCGATGCGATTCCATCAATTGAACAAATCTGACCATTAATTGATCTACGGGTTTGATTATGAAGAAATTAAACCAGGATTTAACAATTTTACAAGAGATGATGACAATATCTTATATTTTTGTGTTTTTAAGTTAACAATTTAAATATTTTTTAATTTTTATTTTTTTTTTATAATATACGCCTTCTATAATTGACGTGTGCGCATTCGGCTTTTGGGATCAAAATGCGTCAGAGTACCACTCGCTTTTTACTTTCTACTTTTTTACTTTTCAGTTAGTAGTTTTTGTTAGTTTTAAATATGTTTTGACACGAAAAAACGCGATTGCAGATGTGGCACTTGCAACCGGTGTTGCAGAAGGTACAATCAGAAACTCATACAAGGATCTTTATCCCCATTTGATTAAAATCATACCCAGTTGGTATGCTCAAGAAGATGGTATTAAAAACCTCTGCAGCCCTTAAAAAAACAAAAAAACATATTTATCGTCTTCAAGTTGACATTGGATTGAAACCGTTATAAGAGTTATTTTGGATGTTGTGATGGTGATAAAGAAGAACACAACATGACCATCATTTCTCCCCCAAATGCAGAAAATCTGAATTGATTCGTTAATCCTTTTTTTTTTGGTTGGTCCTAACCGGTGATTGTGGTCAGAGGTCTAACTAGGGTCATTAGCCCGGATTGAACACGTTGAAAATTTATACACATGATATTTAAAATTCTTATATCGTTTTTACAACATTGTTTATGTACTGATATTTGATTATATTTTTAACGACACTTTGTTAAAGGAAAAGAAAAATAGTCTTTCTTTTACATCAATGGTTGGGGTCGTCTTGGGGTGTTTTATACTTTATATAGTGTGTTTTATACTTTATATAGTTTATACTTTATAGTGTCTAGCGGTATATAAACTGTATAAATTAGTTCCTATGATTGATCGTCGTGCGTTTCTTGGTTATTCATTTCATAATCATATAATACTTTTACTGAAACGACTTCTAATTGGCCTTTATATTTGAAACAATTTTTTTTACAACACTTGAAGATAATATACTACTATTACCGAAAACGACTTCTAATAAACTATCGGGGATTAGATCAAGATTTGAACAAAAATTTGACTTTAAACTTTGTATTGAAAACGACTTCTAGTTTGCCACTTCATATCATATCAAGCTGCCGACGGCTTAAAGTAATGTTTCCATGACCCAGGTAAAGACCAATGTGAAGAAAATACTTAAAAATCGTTGTGATACAATTTCAAGTGGAACCAAATGGCTCAAGAGTTTTAAGATCATAAAAGCTAGAAAAACCCAAGGTGTTAGATAAATAAAAATTCCATCTTCAAAAATACTTCTCCCTTTACGTACATGTATCCAAACATGTATATAGAGTTTCTGAATTTAAAAAGATAAACTAATAGAACAAATAATTATTTAATTAAATTTTGAAAAGATAAGAATACTCATTCAATGCAATATTCGTTCCAAGCACCCAATTCAAATTCATTTAACCCATGATTTACGCATGTCAGTAATCCAAACGGGTTTGGAGACGTTGGGTTCTAACCAAATTCAATGCTCCCGCATCACATTGTCATCCACAATATCAATTGCATAGGTCTAAAAGACTAGGATTAAATTTATTCAGAAATCTTGAGTGTGGACAACGCGTATCGTGTCTCAGGTAATGGATATGTGGTTAATGTTGAATGATCAAGAAGGATGATGGTATGCTTAATGAGCCACATAGGTGGTGATGAAGCCATCGCATTCTTGAAGGAAGTGACTAGCTCGTTTCTTGAAATATGCCTATGTAATGTGCTTATTCCATCAGTGTAATATGCTTATGTGACGTGTTCTATGTGGCCATCTTTTTTTTATTTTTTTTCATTTTCTTTTGCACAACAAAATTTTCATCTTTTGTCCGGTATAAGACCATGTGTTACTGGGCTTGACCATCAAATGGCCATCCTAGGTGGCACATGGTAACATCATCATCAAGCCTTTTCACCACTACACATTAAGAGGTAACCATGAAGTGATGAAAGAAAAGTGATTATGGTCACTATGTGATTAAGTTCAATGCATTTATTATGTATTATTTTATCCTAATATAAATCAATAGTAATTATTCACATCAATATTCATTTTTCTTCATCACTCACTTGGTGGTCAAGCCTCATTACACATCTTTTTCACTCATACTCACCTCTCTAACATAGCGCCTGTGTGGCAATATGGTCAAGCCTATTTCAAGTGATGATTACATATAGTCTAAGACTTAAACCCTCAACGTATTTTAGGGAGGTACACTTTATCAAACACTTTGGTATCATTGTGACTAATGCCTTTTGGTTTTGTTTAACAACATTTTTTTTTATTATCTAAATGGCTACCAATGATCTAAAACCCCGGTAAAGTACAATGGATACATGACTGAAAAGAAAGAGGAGACCAAATTACATCTAAGACTACCCGTTATGAGCGTCGTTGAGGGGCGTTGAAGCCCAAACCGGGCGTGGAACACCGCCACAGGCGGGGCGTCGATGGGCGTGGTGGTGGGGGCGTCGCTGTGGCAACGGGCGTTGGGGGAGAAGGAGAAGAAGAAAGCTGTAGTTTTTAGGGTTTTGTGGGCCCCATTTATTTTTTTTTTGGCTTTTTTATTATTTTTCAACCAGCAATAAAATACCACCTCATCCTCCTATTTTTTACCCAAAGCCCCTTCAAAGCCCCTTCAAAGCCCCAACCATTACACCCATTTCCATCAACCCTTCTCTCTCCTGCGTGTCACTGACGCGTCATAAAAAACGTCCATTCAAAGCCCCGCCCATAACGCATAGTCTAATACAACATCAAGGATACACCATGAGCACCAAGTTAGGCTTTGCTTCTTGGATCTATTTTTAATCCAAAGGAAGCTTAGAGCCATAATGCCCTCCATTATCCATTCCTTAGTGGTATGTGTTTGATCAAACGTAACGTTATTTTGAGATTTTCGTACACCAACACGTAATGAGAATTAGTGCCCGAATAATTTCTTTTCTCCTCTTATTGGCCTTGATCGATGTTTTTCCCCATCTTTTTCTTCTATGTCGTTGACTCATTGTTCACTTGATGCCAATTCATATTGATTCGTTTATTTTAATTTTAAATTAAAAAATCGTTAGTTTTAGTTTAATATAATCAAATGTCACTATTATTATTCGGTTAATATATCAACAATAATGCGGGGACCGGTGCTTTATTGGTTTGTACGTTATTAAATTTCTATCTGCTTCCTTACCCATTTCCTCCTCACTGTCATAGACGATAATCCGATCCTGTTTTCCGTTTCAGTTTCCGATTCCGACCTCCGACCATCACTCTCTCGCTAACACATCAACTTTTTCGCCGCCGGTGGTCGTTGAAGCAGCAATGGTGGAAAGCTATCTACCGGAGGAGTTTAATGTTCCGCCTAAGCATCAGTCGGAGGAAGCTCTCAGGAACTGGCGCAGAGCCGTCTCGCTCGTCAAAAACCGTCGCCGGAGATTCCGGCATGTCGTCGACCTCGATAAGCGATCTATTAACCAGGAGAGACTTTCCAGAATCAAGGTTCTGTTCTTCTCCTTTCACTTTCCAACTTACAGACACACGAGTATGCTTTGTTGATTTCAGATCTGTGTGTTTTGATGTGTATTTCTGTGTGTGAAAATGAATATCAGCTTAGTATGATCCGTGAATAATACTGACCACATTATTCCTCAACAATTTTCAACGAGGATTAGATTCACTGATTTCTAATTGGAGCTATTATTGATTTTTTTTTTCTATCGTGCAAACTTCTAGGAGATCTATACAATTGTTATTTTGCTGATTACTGAACCCTAAATTTTAGGGGAACAATTCTCAGTGACCATGTCTAATTTTACTCATAATTCTATATCTTCTTTCTTTCATGAGACCTTTTACAACTTGAAAGTATCATCAAAGCTCCTTATTAAACCCAACCTCTGAAAGAGACTCGTTTAAAAGAAGACTAGACACAAGATCTACTAACACTGAATTTTTATTTTTTTCCATAAAAAGTTGCGAAAACATCTGAACAGTTGATCATAATTGTTTTTATTATGACTTTCGATGTGTTTAGTCAGAGATTTATAATAATATATGTTTGAATTGTTTATTTAATTGGTAGATCACATTATTGAGGAAACACAATTACACCATTTTCTATATTGTACTACTATATAAAGAAAATACGTTTTTCTGGGGCCCAGGAAAGTAGCAAATTGGCAGAATCTTGATGGTTGTTTATTAGTCTGTACAATTCTTTATTTTTAGCTAGCGAATAGTTGATTACGCGTTAAATTAATGTTATTTGCATATATTTTATCACTTGGTGAGTGCTTGATCAGACTGTTATCATCAGTCCCCACATGGAGCCACTTAAAGTCTACAACTACTTTTCAATTATTAAAGCTTTTGAAAAAAGTAAGAGGAATAAGGTGTAGATAACCCCCCTAAACTTTATGTAGACTTAAAGATTATTTAGTCATAAATTTAGCACCAAATCTTTGGTGGAATTATAACTTTGCATAAAAAAACCTCTAGGATCAAGTTTTTATTTGTATCTTTTTTAAAAATTACTCTAAGGAATCATCTTGGATGTAACATAGTTATGGAAAAATGTCTTAGGCTTTTGAGGCAGCGTTTCATGAACATGTGGGCCAAAATTGGTCAAAGGCTTTGACGTTTCATGAACACGTGGGTCAAAATTGGTCAAAGTCTGAGACGTTTCATGAGCATGTGGGTCAAAACTGGTCAAAATTAGGATCTACTGGAGGGTTATGTAAGCATGACCAAGAGGATGAAAAAACTATGAATTTTCTACTTGTTAAAGAAAGATATGTAAAAGCGATGAGAAATATGCAGCCTTTTGTTGTACATAAAGCTTACTTGTTTGTACATAATATATCACGCACATGAAGCTCTCTTCTTGTGTCTAGATGTATGTTTAAGGTTGTAGGTAAAGTTTTACTTCAAATGGTAATATGTTGTATGTCACATTAAAAGGTAAATTTGGAGAGTTCATTACATACAAAGATATTTTATATAACTTTCATTACATTTTTAAGTAATTTTTATTTGCATTATATTACAAAGTTACTAATGCTCACATTTATCAGGAAAAACTGCGAGTTAGCTTTCAGGCAGTGAGAGTAGCAATACGGTTTTTGGATGGTATGCCGTGTATGCTTATTTAAATTTGTTTTAAATTTTAATATAAGTTCTCATTTTATCTCTCTGTTTGATGACATTCTTTATTAATACTGATAAATAAATTTTACTTAAATTCTAACAGGAGTTAGTCCGTTTGGAAATCATCGTTCAGAAGATGCAAAAGTTTCAGATTTTCACAACAATCCAGATAAACTTGCATCCATGGTTCAAAACTATCATGTGAAAACGTTACGATCTCTTGGTGGAGTTAACGGAGTTGCAGAAGCTGTAAAAGTCAACATAAACGAAGGCGTAAAGTCAACTGAGTTGACTTCTAGACAAGAAACTTATGGGGTCAATAAATATACAGAAAAACCTTCCAAAAGCTTCTTTATGTTTGTATGGGAAGCTCTTCATGATTTAACATTAATCATCCTTATAGTTTGTGCAATTGTATCTATAGGTGTAGGTCTTGCGACTGAAGGTTTTCCAGATGGAATTTATGATGGTTTAGGAATATTATTAAGTATTTTGTTGGTAGTTACTGTTACTGCTGTGAGTGATTACCGACAATCTTTACAGTTTAAGGATTTAGACAATGAGAAGAAAAAGATATTATGTCATGTAACACGAGACGCGTGCCGCAAAAAGGTTTCCATTTATGATTTGGTTGTTGGAGATATTGTCCATTTATCGATTGGTGATCAAGTTCCTGCTGATGGGATATTTATATCGGGTTACAGTTTGTTAATCGATGAATCTAGTTTAACGGGTGAGAGTGAAGCTGTGCATATTGATGATAAAAGACCGTTTCTTTTAGGTGGAACTAAAGTGCAAGATGGATCTGCTAAAATGCTTGTTGCAGCAGTAGGTATGAGGACCGAATGGGGAAAATTAATGGAAACTTTAAGTGAAGAAGGCGAAACTGAGACCCCGTTGCAAGTGAAGTTAAACGGGGTTGCTACGATTATTGGTAAAATAGGATTAATATTCGCGGTGTTGACTTTTCTAGTGTTGACTGTGAGATTTCTTGTGGAAAAGGCGACCCGAAATGAGTTTTTGATTTGGACTTCGAGTGATGCGTTGAGTATGTTGGACTATTTTGCGACTGCGGTAACTATTATTGTTGTTGCGGTTCCTGAAGGATTACCGTTAGCGGTTACATTAAGTCTTGCATTTGCAATGAAAAAGTTGATGGATGATAAAGCACTTGTGAGACGTTTGTCTGCTTGTGAAACAATGGGTTCATCTACTTGCATATGTACGGATAAAACTGGAACTTTAACAACAAATCATATGGTGGTTGATAAAATATGGGTATCTGGTAAAACAAAAAGTGCTAATGAACCCTCAGAATTATCTCAAAATGTATCAACAGTTCTGTTGCAATGTATATTTGAATGTACAGGTTCTGAGGTGGTCAAAGATGCAAATGGTCAAACTTCTGTTTTGGGTACTCCAACAGAATCAGCAATCGTAGAGTATGGTTTGCTTTTGGGTGGTGATTTTGGTACCGTACGTAATGAAATCAAACTTTTAAAAATGGAACCTTTTAATTCTGAAAAAAAGATTATGTCTGTTATTACCGCGCTACCAGGTGGTCAGATACGCGCGTTCTGCAAAGGTGCATCGGAAATAGTATTGTGCATGTGTGACAAGTTTATAGATGAAAGTGGAGAACCTGTTGAGTTGACTGAATCAAAAGCAAAGTTTATTACAAATGTTATTAATGAATTTGCAAATAATGCTTTGAGAACTCTTTGTTTGGCTTATATTGATGTGGAAGGTGAGTTTGATTTGCAAAAAGACATACCTGCCCTTGGGTATACTTTGATTGCAGTTGTGGGTATAAAGGATCCACTCAGACCAGGGGTAAAAGAGGCGGTTAAAACTTGTTTGGCTGCGGGTATTACGGTGCGTATGGTTACGGGTGATAATATCAACACGGCTAGAGCCATTGCAAAAGAATGTGGCATACTCACGCTAGGCGGTGAAGCCGTAGAAGGAGCAGATTTTAGAAACAAAACTTTTGAAGAACAAAAGGAATTAGCACCAAGAATTCAGGTACATGTTTATTATATCACAATTTACAAATTTAATTAATTGATGGAGACTTGATTTTAGGTTTATCGATTTTGGCCCGTTTACTTATGAATGAGTTTATTGAGTTATGTTTTAGATTAAACTGTAGTTTTCGTTCCTGAGGTTTACTGGTGCTAACAGTTTCAGTCTACCCTTAACACCTTACGTCCGTAATGTTTCATGTCTGTTTCATATCTTAACAGATTCCGTCTCTCCTTCTGACCTTCGTCGATAGTTCCGTTATTATATTTGTTAGTTTTCCTCTTTAGTTCATCAGAGAACCTCATGAAATTCTAAATTCGACACCTTGCTCGCAAATCACATTCAAAATATGTAGGTTTTGTAAGGTTCTCTGATGATCTAAAGAGGAAAACTGACGAAAATACCCTCACGTAAGGGCACATGGGGGGGCTAACGGAACTATGGACGGAAGTTAGAAGGACGACGACTTCTGTTAAGACATGAAACGTTAGGGATGTAAGGTGTTAAGGGTGGAGTGAAATTGTTAACACGAGCAGACCTCAGGGACGAAAACTGCAATTTACTTTGTGTTTTATATTGAATAAGGGAAACAAAAGTATATCCTAATGACAGACATGTCAAACGGGTCGTATGTATTGAAAGTAGCCTAAAGTCTTTTTCTTAATGCATAGTACTCTTAATCATTTTTTGATAATATACAACTCTTTTATTAGTTTTGAATGACCCAAGTTATCAATTTGCATCCCTGCTAGAAAGTAGCGCGTTTCAACCCGAACCCATTTTAACAAAAAAAAAAAAAAAAAAAGGTTTGTGGGTCAGCCTGACCCGCCCATTTCTGATTTTTTTGGTGTTTTATATGTTTACAGGTAATGGCTAGATCATCACCAACAGACAAACTGGAGCTTGTAAAACATTTAAGAGGTTTATCTGAAGTTGTTGCAGTAACCGGTGATGGTACTAATGATGCTCCTGCTTTGCATGAATCTGATATTGGATTTGCAATGGGAATTGCAGGAACAGATGTACTCTTTACAAATTTCTTCATTTAATAATGTTCAATTAATTAATTGATATTCAAAAGTCATTATACTTAAATTGATTTACATACTCAGAATTATAAGTTGAAATTTCAGTTTTATATTTCGTTTCATGCAATACATGGTTACATTCATAGGTTGCTAAAGAACAAGCTGATGTAATTGTCATGGATGATGATTTTGCAACAATCGTTAAAGTAGCCAAATGGGGACGTGCGGTATACATAAACATTCAAAAGTTTGTCCAGTTTCAGTTAACAGTTAATATCGTTGCTCTGATGATCAACTTTGTTTCCGCATGCATCACAGGTGTGTTGCTTGTTATTAAACAGACTTTTTATTCACAATTATATGATTCAAACATAGTGTACACTTGTGAATATATAGGTGTTTGGTATTTCGATTATTAATATAAAAAATGATCATAATATATATATATATATATATAGGGGATGTGTATTATGTGAACCAGCTTTTATCGTGTGAACCAATTAACTAAATCTAAACCACATGTGTTATTTAATTATTAACACGTGTGGCTAACATTAAACATGAATATTTTAATAACACGTGTACAATTTATATGATTCAAACATAGTGTCCACTTGTGAATATATAGGTGTTTGGTATTTCGATAATAAATATTAAGAAATGATAAAAAAATATAATTATGGAATTCATTTCATAGACGGTCATTATGGTTTGGGTAAAGTAACAAGTTTAAGTACTAGCCAAAAAAATAACAAACCTCTTTAAAATAAGGGAAACAATTTGAGGTGGTTTTTATGAGTAAAAAACTGCTTTTTTCAAAAATAAAAAAATGTAACTGTTTTTTTTATTCTTTAGGTTCTGCTCCCTTAACTGCTGTGCAACTGCTATGGGTGAACTTGATCATGGACACATTGGGTGCATTGGCACTGGCTACAGAACCGCCAAATGACGGTCTGATGAATAGACCACCGGTTATGCGAACCGAAAGTTTCATAACGAAAACCATGTGGAGGAATATCATTGGCCAGAGTGTTTACCAAATGGCGGTTCTATTTACCTTGAATTTTGCAGGGAAACCCATTCTGAATTTGCATGGGGATAATTCAACTGCCATCCTTAATACTTTCATATTCAACACCTTTGTCTTCTGTCAGGTAAAATCTTAAATCCAACTCTATTTTTATTTTATTTTATTTTATTTTATTTTTGCACCGAGTTAAAGAGCAATCTATGTAATTTGGGGTATGCCTAAATCTGTAGTTTGACTTTTTTTCTTTTGAAATGTTGTCATAGATAAAATTGTTTTTTGTTTCACTCATATTTGACCTTTTTTATATTCTTTTTTTAACAGCATTTTTGACATTATTTATTTATTTTCTAAAGGAGTAAAAATTCATAAATAATAGATCTTGCATGTTCAAAATTTTTTATCAAGTGTTTCAGTTTCATGAAAACCTCATAAATTACTTTATTCAAAAAATTATAACAATAAGATAGTTTTTCAATCATATTGTCCATTAATGATTATTAAAACCAAAATAAATAAATAAGGTATTTGTGGTTCTTTAAATTCAAACCCACCTTGACCTTACCTATGCTAGAACCAACAGTTTTGACTCGGACGTGTGAACAATAATAATATTGACACAATTTTTTTTGTAGGTGTTTAACGAAGTAAACAGTCGTGATATCGATAAGATAAACATTTTTCGTGGCATGTTAAGCAGTTGGATCTTCATTGGCGTCATGTTATCAACTGTTGTGTTCCAAATCATTATTGTGGAATTTCTTGGTACTTTTGCAAGCACCGTGCCACTGAATTGGCACCTATGGTTACTTAGCATCGCGATAGGGTTTGTAAGCATGCCAATTGCAGTTATTTTGAAGTGCATTCCTGTTGATATGCAACATCCTGACGGTTATGTCAGACTTAGTGATGGTTCTGATAATGTTTGATGAGATGCCTGAAAGAACACATACTTTCCACTCACAAACCAAACTTCATATTTGTAAAGCTCGTTTATGATTTGAAGGTTCAAATGAATGTTTGTAGTTTTTTAGGTTATACAATGACTATTGGGCCTTTTCAAGAACAATTTTGATGCATTGATATGATCCTCTTGAATTTTCTATCATGTAAAGTTTACAAAAGGTTGTATTTCTGTTTGATTTTGTAAAACTTTAAGAAAAGCAGAGAATTGCGTTGAGGATTATGTAACTTGGTTATAATGCATGGACATTTACATATATCTTTTTCTAACTTCACGTTTACATGTTTCCATGAAATAAATATATATAAATTACATATTTCTACTTACTAAACCATATCAATTACATATTTACCCATATCATTAAAATTAAGTTATTAAAGGACTATTTTACCTATTTGTTTAGTAGATGATTTATTTACATATTTCCCTTACGAGTGAAGAACAGGAGCGAGTGAAGAATAGGAGTAGATCGGAGAAAAAAAATAGCCGATTAGAATCTATGTTGCGAGTGAAGAACATGAGTAGATCGGTGAAAAAAACAGCCGAGTAGAACCCTTAGGAGCATATCGGAGATCCATCGGAGCACATCGGAAAACCCATCAAAGCGGAATGGAGCATAATCGATCGGAGTATAACGTCGAAGTTGACGTCTTGAGGGTTTATGAACCGACATTAGAAAATCTTGAATTATCGTGGGAAGGGACGGTATAATCTGATTTTGGGAAGGGGCAATTTGGGTATTTTGTGATAAATGATGATATATGTAATTTAGTTTTTCAGTTGGGAATTTATATAATTAACAAGTTTAGCAAAGGTATATATGTTAATATCCCTATAATAGTATTGAAATCAACTCATTCATCTAACCGAAGCACGCAAGTTGATTTTAGATTAATATGGGTTTGTTCGTGTTTCTGTTTAATGAAACTTGAGAGAGTAAGTATATGCTAAACAATTTGGTGGCCAAATTGTAAAGAGGCAAAAAGTGACTCATGGGCGATTTTTTCACTTCTCATTCCTCACTTCGAATTAACGACTCGTCTTCATTACCTGAAACTATTCACTCAATAGTTTTTGTATTTAAACAAGGGTTAACTTTGTAATATATAATCAAGTTTCAGCTTTATTTCAATTAAGTCACCTATACTTTAACTGTTTAAATTATGTTACTCATAATTTTTTTTTTTGTTACAATTAGGTCCCTTACTTTAAATAAGTATTCTAATCCTAGCATTTTATCAACAATACTAGTTTATAATGTCATTTTTTTAACTTCTATTTAAATTATGGTGCTTGATTATGTGAATACAAAAAATTTAATAATTTATAGTATTTTAGGTAAATTGTAAATGACTCAAACACTTTTTTAAAATAAAGTGAGCTACCTGAAACAAAAATAAGTATGAATAACCTAATTAGAAAAAAAAAATAAGTATGACTAATCTAATTTATAATGGTGTGGTTCATCTTATTCTGGTTATATTGGTATCTTTGTTTGTGCGATTTGTGTTTGTTTGTTTTTTTTACTGGGGTGATGCTTTTGTCGACATCATTTGCTCGTAAAAATGCATGTGTTAGTTCACCTTGTTAGCAATTACAGTTTTTGTGGCTGCGTTTACTGGAACTTTAGTTTGATTTGAGGTTTTAGCAAAACGGAATTTGGTTTTTGATGGGTTATAATATGTTGTCTTGCATATTTGATCCAAGTGTTCGGCAACGATGTTTAGATGCTATGTTTAAAAGCAGATGGGTTAAAAATCTGGCTTTATTACTAGTTTCACCATTTTAAGCAATTACATTTTTTTAATGCCTTTGCAAGAAATGAAGTTTGATTTGAGGTTTGAACAAAAGTGATTTTGTTTATTGATGAGTTCTAATATGTTGTCTTGCATATTTGATTTAATTTAGCTTAAGTTGCGAAAAGATAGTGTGTGCACTTCTTTTGAGTCGTTAGGGAAATTTACTCTTAACATACAAGATTCGAGATGGCAGTACTAAAAGACATGTCGGTTAAGTACATATGGTGCTCGCGCTGCAACACGCAGGGGTAACATCCTAGTTTACTTCAAATTGGAAATTAAATCTTGCTGCCAAAAGGCAGTTTTCAGCAGTTGTAGTTTTTTTCTCTATTTCGAATATTGGTCTTCACTTCAGTATACGATCTTGAAGATACATCACATTCTCTATATACGTTATTGAGATTAAATTTCTACGTTATATCCGGTCGAAAACTCAAGAACCCATGGGCTTTTTTAAACTAAAAGTGAAAACACGACTTCAAGATTATCTAAGTCGTCTTGATATATGAAATTCTAACATGAGATCCTCTTGAATAAGAGCACTTAGGGTCTGTTTGGTATGAGGTAATTGAATGGAAAAATGAATGAAATTGATCATTATTATTCCATTATCATGTTTGGTAACCAGTGGTAATGAAATGAATCATTATTTTGTGTTGTTTGGTAGAAAGAAAAATATGAAATGAAATACAGTTTGGATCAGGTCATGGTTCTGGTCATTGTTCAGATCATGCATTAGGTCGTGGTTCAACTCATGGGCCGGCTCATGTTTTAGGTTGTGGCGCACCCCAACCGACGGCGGAATTGTCGGAGCGTGATACGATTGTTCATCACACGTGCCACTAAACGTTACAATATAATTAACATGCAAAATGTTTAATTTTCATTAATTTCAGATACGTCAATACATTGTTCAAAGGAAATACATTTAAACAAAATAACATAAATGCTAGATTGTCATGAATGTTCATATATAGACGTGAATTTTTGTCAGATTTAATATTTTTTAAACGCATTTTTCTAAACGCATTAATTAGTATCATTTTTAAACGCATCAGAAAACAAATAATTATAAAACATTAAAACAATGAACTTTTTCTGAAGTACGTACGACATGTATTAGTCTATAGTAAAATGATCAACTAAATATGAAGCGTATTCTAAAAAACCTCAGAGTGATTAAAATAAACTCCATAACCGCCTCAAACGAATGCTGATTGAACTCATTTTATCGGCGTTAGAACCGTCTTGTCAAACTCTACGATCTTAGCTTTTGGGTTTAGATTTTAGGGTTTAGCTTTAGGTTTTTGAGAGGTGTGGTGGGTTAGGTTTTTTGAGGGTGGCGTGGGGTTTTTGGGCTGTGTATGTGGGGTGGGGAGGTGTTAGGTTTTTAGGGTAGGGTGGGGGCTTAGGTTTTTGGGGGGCGGAAAAAGAGTTTGGCGAGACGGTTCCAACGCCGATTAAATGAGTTTAATCAGAGTTCGTTTGAGGCGGTTATGATGTTTTTTGTAATCCATCTTAGGTTTCTTAGGATAAGCCTCATATTTAGAATAATTTACCCTTAGTCTATATTTTGCAAAAAAAAAATACATTTTTTTTGAAAAGCATATAGTTGAAAAGAAATATTTTGGAAACAAAATCTATATAAAACGAAAGTTTTTTTAACATGTTATTATTTTATTTTTAAATTAATAATTTGTACGCAATTACAGTTATATTAATCATAAAATTAGTTTTATAATTTTAAACTTTCATTTCTAATTATTTAAGACTTTTTTATTTAACCTGTGTGTAATAGGATATTAGACTAGTTCAATATATTATATATGCATATTTTATTGCCAGCAAAGTAAACCGGTCGTTAGTAGTTTTTCATATATATATAGATTTGTTTTGATAAATAGTTAAATTTCATCCCATTTCTTGATGTTGCATTTGAATATTATAAATTAAAGAGTAAATTGTCGTTTGCGTTTTGTGGTTTCTGGATAGTATCCATTTGGGTACGAAAGTTTCATTTTCATCCATTAGCACTCTGTGTTTTGCATTTTTCATCCGTTTGAGTCGTTTCTGACTAACGGCATTTTTCATCCGTTTCATCCCATTTCATCCGTTTTGCATTTACATCAATATCTTCATCTTTATCTATATAATTCACTAAAAATCACTATATTTTCTCTCTCCAATTCAATTAAATAATAATTTTTATACTTTTATCACTACTTTCTCTCTCATATTCAATTAAATAATACTTTTTTCTCTTTCCTATTCAATTGAATAATACTTTTTATACCTTTATCACTATATTTTTCTCTCTCCAATTTACTTTGATGAACAGTATTTCTCTATGTTTACTAGTTTCATCAGTTTCTCTATAACTTCCTACTCACAACCACTATTATACTATCTCTATAATATAAAGATTTTACTCACATAATTTTTAAAGAAAATGATGTGAATGCTCTTATATAATTGTGACAACTGATTTACATAGAAGATATGATACACGTTTCCTGATATATATCTACTAACAATCAAACTGATTATTTTGTACAGGCTAGAAATGAAGACATTGAAGAGGTCGCTATTGAATGTGCCAATACAGATCAAACAGCTGTCCCATTGCTTAACCCACTAAATAACACTTTGTATTCAAGGAAGCCGATAAGAAAGCTTGTCTATGTTGTTCAATCCTTTCTAGCCTTTAAAGCACATAAAGGAGTAAGATTATGTTTCTTAGTAGTTCATTTTCCAACTTATTTTCATGTTATTGAATTTTACGTAAGATTTATATTAGGGAAAACCTAAATAAACAATATTGACCCAATATTCTTCAAAATATACATGGAAGTAAAGGCTAAAAGTCAAACTCAATATCCACTCAAAAATTGATATAGACCCCGTCTCAGGCTAAGCTTAGCCGACGTTTTTTCCTGACAAAAAGCACATGGTCCCCACTGGTAACCACTTATATGTTGACACGTGTCCTGATGGAGACATAATTCATTTTATGTTTCCTTTTGGAGGACAAAAAACCTTTATAACCAATTAAATTTTAACACTTGTCTATATAATGTCTCTGGCTAAACAATTTTGTCAGCGGCTAGGTGGAAAATGTCCCTGGCTATTTATAGCCGGCGCTTTATTTTGTTTAAACCCTTTATTATTTTAGCCGGCAGTATATAGTTTTTTACCAACCAATCCCCATTTTATTTTATATACCTTAAACTATATCAATTAATATTTACCTACCTTAAAACCCCCTCCTTCACATGTTTCATATTTTTTTATGTGTTTCTCGTTTCTTCACGTTTTTTCCTTCACATGTGTTCAAGATTTCTTCCCTAAGTTTTTTTTTTAAATTTCCTTCTAATGTTTTTTTTTAATTTCTTTCTAACGTTTTTTTTTTAATCTCCTTCTATAACTTTTTTTTTAATTTCTTCTAACGTTATTTTTTAAAAATTTCTTTCTTGCGTTTTTTTTTAAATTTCGTTTTAACGTTTTTTTTTTAATTTCTTTTTAACGTTTTATTAGTTTTAAAAAATGTCTATTAATTTGCATTGTTCTTTATTTTGGTGGTAACTGGATTATGTTAACGAGATTTTAAAATATGTCCCGTTTAATTGTTTACGACGTGATTTAGAAGTTAAAACAGATTTTTTGTATCTAGATTTTGTCTCATATATTTCTAATCGTACTGTCCTGGCCAGAAATATACGAGACGAAATCCACGTGCCAATTATGATATATTAATTATATTTAGCAGAAACCAGAAGCAAGTGCTAGTTTACCGGATTCATCTGAGCACCATGTAACTATTGATCAAACACCAGTGAACCAAATACATGGTGACCGAAGCAAAGAAATCAAAAACTTATCAACGATTGTACGCCACAAGAATTTATTGGCCCTTGAGGAATTTGGAGGACTAAGTGGGGCTGAATTTGCACTAACTACAGATTTAATCAATGGAATCTCCAAAACTGAAGCTTTAAACAGTAGTCAACCAAAACTCATCTCTACAAGTTTAGATCATCCACCCCTTTGATACACCTTGATCATACCTTTGTTAGTATTTAAGACATAGACCAACTTGTTAACATATCACATATAACAGAATATTGCAATGTCGTGTCTTCACAAATTTACATCCAATAGGTCTAGTTGAGTTAATCCTAAAGACTTTCAGCAGTTTATAAGTTTAACAACACAGTCAGATTTCTCATGCTTAGAAAGTCTTTTCTTACATGCTACAGTGGTGTCTGTTATAGATTAAACTTAGTTCTCTATATATAACTAGATCAGAAAGCTTAATGGGTAACTACAACTTACATAAGCAAGACATTTAATAAATAAGTCAAACAATAGTTGACATCCTATCCCCATCGTCTACCCAGTTGGCCAGTTCCTCATAGGTCTTACTTAGTTGTGTTCAAGTTTTTTTTTTTTTTTTTTTCTACAGTAAAGAACCTGGCTCTGATACCATAACTGTAACACCCTAATCCGATTAGGGCTGACGTGTCACACGGTACGATAATCAGAGACAATAACTTTATTTTATTATATATTTTTAAACCTTACAACAATAAATCTCTATTCAATCTACTCTGATTAATCAGTGTAGCTCATTATCTTCCTTGCCTGGTTCCTTAATTATCACCCTTCACACGTTTAACCAAATTCCCTTGTATACCTGCTTAAATTATAAGAAGAAAACACAAAACAAAACATGGCTGAGCCAAAAATGCTCGGGAAGAACAATAGCAGTAACAGTGAAACGATAACAATGATCAATGCATTATCGGTATGACTTGGGAAAGAATGAACAAGTCATATCATAAGGAAATACCCTTGTGAGCCAGAAATAGTGGTCAGTATGTACACTGGTTGCAGCCCTAAAGTACAAACTTATTCACTTTACAGTAACATTAACATTAACAATAACAATAAACAGTAAACAGTAAACCGTAAACCATGATTGGTATATACACTGGCTGCAACCCTAATGTATACACCTAATCATTCGGTAGTATCAGTAATAGTAAACAGTATGTGCATCTTTCAGCACGTATAACAGTAAGTGTATCTTTCAACACGTATAACAGAATGTGTATTTTTCAACACGTATAACAGAATGTGTATCTTTCAACACGTATAATGTGACAACACGCAAATTTCAGGTCAGTATTCCGACTCAATTATACGTACTTTTATACGTATTATCATCGCGTGCTTAAACTTTATACTAGAATGCATATATATACCCGATTAAACTCAAACGAATACTAACCGATCACGTGAACGAAATTATTAAAACTAAAACGAAACTAACGCGCGACTCCTCGACCCAACCCGGTTAACCCGCGACCACAACAACCCCCTCGGTCTCTATATCAAACTCGCGACGACCACGTATTCGAACTCACACGATCGGCCATGCATGGACGTGCATGAACCGCTCGACCACCTCAAACCGTCCCAAATCAAACCTCTCGATCTCTCTTGATTCCCCTCGACGCCATGCAAAGCTCTCGATGCCATTGTGATCTTCTCGATCACCACCACCATTATCATAAACCCCTCGAAGGAACCATGCTCTCGGCAACACCATTACCATCAACCTCTCGATGGAACCATGCTCTCGGCAACACCATTACCATCAACCTCTCGATGGAACCATGCTCTCGACGATCATCTTCTCGAGCAATCACCATCCTCTCGATGGTACACAGGTCCCCTCGATGGCATGCAGCCTCTCGGCACCCTAAACAGCCCACTCGATGAACCACACCAATCTCTCGATCACAACCTCCCGATGAACCAATAATCTCCCTCTCGATCTCCCTCTCGATCTCCCCCTCGATCTCTCACAACCTCTCGACCATGTGCGTGCCCCTCGACCACCCACAATCAAACCTCTCGGTGGATATTAAAACCTCTCGATGCCACTTCTTTTCACCCTCTCGGCCGTCCAACTAACCCTCTCGATGATCATGCTTTTCCCTCGATGGCCTCTCGGCCAAACACCACGATCAAACACCACAAAAGTCCACTTTATCCTAATAAACAATCCCACAAACCATACTCAAAATCCAGATTTTCCTTATCCAAAAACCATACTATTTAAATCATCAACTTTCTCTCATTTCATTCTTTCTTACCCATTTCGGCAGCATCAAAACACATTACATTTTCTCTGATCTTGATCACAAATTCTCTAAGTTATTTGCATCATACAAGACTCATTTGAGCCAAAAGAAAAGCCACATTGGAGTTCTCGGTTGATAAAGTGAAGAATCTCGCCTTCTCCCGACAAACCTTACGTAAGGAATCTCGTGTTAAACTCTTAAACTCTTAATATACC
>WOUH02016564.1:0-15400 GCA_009936405.2 Stevia rebaudiana
CGTTTAGCGCGTAACTTTCAAACCGTTGCTCAGATTGAAATTCTGATTACACTTAAATAAACCAAAATTTAGAATGGGATACAATGATAATATAAAATTCATATAATCATTGAGTTACGGAAGGCGTACCGCCGAAGTACGTATAGTCAACGGTTGGTAAGTCGTCGGTCAACTGCCGGAAAAAGGCCAGTTGTCACATGATATATCAAATAAGACACATATACTTGGAGTTAGGAATTGGATTTTGATAATTCCATACGTGTTCTTGGGTGGTTTCTTGTAACCCTATGAATACTCACTCTGTCTTTTGTCGAGGGGATGGTGAGAACGTGTATGTTTTCCTCGGCAAAACATAAAAGCCGTTAAGCCAATTAAATATGCCGTTTAGCCCAAATCTTGGTTTATTTTGAAGCCCCAAAACTAATTAGTCATAATAGGCCCAAATCAATTAATAATTATATAACAAAATTAATTAACTGTAAGTAAGGCCCAGTTAATTGCATATGTAATAAACACAAATAACATTAATATTCAATGAGTCTGTATTCCTACATCACCTAACTCAATAAATCACTAATATTATTACCTTAATCAACAAGTTAATAAAATATCATAAAATCATTAATAACACTAGATTACCAACAAACTCTAGTCCTCCTATGTAAGAGATATTAACCACTACTAAATAAGTTAACACCCAGCATACTAGCTAGTTATATGTACTAACCAATGAGTTTTAGCTCAAGTGGTTAGGATGAGGTGTCGACTTAAACTCTCTCTTTTAGAGGTCTCAGTTTCAAATATTATCTAGAGCAGTTGCTCTGGGCAATTTCCAATGATGGGGAGAAAGTGCACCTCGGATAGAGCTCACCTGTTCAAACCTGAGGAGGAGAGAGGGTTTATGGATTCCATCCGGTTACCGCTTTCCTGGGGGGTACAGTCTCACGGAGTCCGAAGAATTAAACTTAGCTACATCGCCCGGCTACCGATGGCTAACACGTGATATCCTGTTAAAAAAAGTTAATGTACCAACAAAATAGCCATTATATACTAAAGCATTACGGAGAATCCTTGGCCAATATCCCCAAATTCAACGTCTAATGTGATTCTTTTTATCTTTTATTCAAGATTCCTCCAATATGCCAACTTACATAAGTTAAATTTGGACTGTGTAGTCTTTACTGTTTAGTCCAAGTACAAGTGCAAGTTGACAAATCACTCTGGCTTTATATGTTCAACCACTAGGATTCATTAATAAGAACTCACCATACTGCGTACTGAGGATACAAGGCTGGCATTTGTTCCTGTATTCTAATTGATTTTGTAATTATTTTATGCAAGATTCCTCCAACACGCCCTAGGAATATGCTAATTTCATATATGACAAGTTTTATATTTTATTAATACACAGAGAAAAAAGAAAGAAGAAGAAGCAGGAATCCACCTTAGTTTCACAATTTGTCAAATACCTTTAAAGTAATAACATTGACCCATTTTCTGTGTGCTATATATGTATCATGTTTGCATAATCAATACTTATTATTAATTCATTCCATGTATATATTAAGTTACTATGTTATAAACATTAAAAAAAATGTTTGACACTTTTATGACTATAAATTATGGTTTAAAGTTTAAAATTACTCGTTAGATAATTTTCAAATAAAATTCATTGAGTGTAGGTAATTTTTTTTTATACAAATAATAGAAAAGTCAAATATGAAATTTACATAGAGTAAAAAAAAATAGAAAAGTCAAATATGAAATTTACATAGAGTAAATGTGGTTTTCGTCTCTGAGATTTGCAAGGCTTAACAGTTTCAGCCAACTCTTAACAGTTTTTATGTCTCACGCTTCAAGTCTTAACGGTTTCGTCATTAAACCCTTAACAGGAAAAATGTTAAGTCTTGACACATTAGGGACACAAACTGTAAAAGAGTTGAAACGTCAGGGACGCGGATTTTGAAGACTTTAAACGTTAAGGACAAAATTTGTTAAAACTTAAAACGTTAGAGACGATTTCTGTCAATGATGGATAGAAACTATTACGTATTGCAAACCTTAGAGATAATAAGTGTAGTTTACTGCTTTAAATATTTAAGATAAATACTTACTTATATAATAACAAATTTAAATAATTTTGAAATTTAAATCTATTTTTTAATTTAGGATAAAATAGAAAATATAAATAAAGTTTAAAAACTTATATTGTTGCCAACTGACTTTATTTGGAATCATTTGTTACAGTTAGATTTGAATATGAGACTTCATAATGGGGGAGTCCTAAGTCTACACCATCTCCTAATTACTTGGGTTAGAAATCATTGATTGGACTTAGTTTATGTAACCTTTAAGTTCTAGGATTTAATTTAGGTAACGTTTAATTTTATAGGTTATGTAATCTTTAATTTCTAACTTTATGTAATTTTTATTTTTAATTAATGTACTTTTTTATTTTTGTGTGTGCTAGTTTTCTAAAGACTTATCACCTAAAAAATAACTGACTTAGCTTTATAATAACTTCCTCATTTCTTTTTAACCTTCCTACTTAGTACTTTAACTTCCTATTTTAATGCATTTATTGTGTTCTTTTTTTCTCGGTGAAACATAAAGTTGTTTTTATGAAAAGTGAGTGGGTGGTATGACACTGGTTGTGTGATATTACAACTCCATAAATTTCAAACGGTCAAATATTTATTTATTTGAAAGACGTAAACTAACACAGTAACACACTACATCTTAAGAAAATGGCTTAAGTTATAGCTTCGGCTAAGCCATCACCTAAGGCTAAGTTTATTTAGCCTATAGAAATATGGGCAGAAAAAATAGATTTGAAGATTGATTTAGCCTATATCTTACATGTGTTACACGCATAAGCAGAGTTTAATGAGGGCCAGGGGTGGCCCCGACCCATGTGTTTTTCTCATCCATACTGTAAAATTCTGGATTTTTGTCGGGAAATTTTACGTTTATAATTTGGCCTCCTTTAATTTTTTCTTAAAAAATTCCCGCTCCCTAAATAGTTTTGTTCAAGCTCCGTCATTTAATCACACGTACTAAAGGCCGAAATGTGAAGATATTACATCAATTTCATATTTACAAGAAAACCACTCTTGTAGACTTGATAAACTACAACTTTAAAATTCTGTTATTAATTGATTTATAACTTTATGGAGATTCATAAAAACAATCCACTCTAGTAAAAATAAAAAGATGATGGTGCATGCAATTATTCTCACCTTGGTATGGTGTATATGAAAAACGTGTAACGAAACTTGATTCGCCAAACCAGAGTTTCAATGGAGAAAATCGTGGAGGACATAAAAGCCCTTAGCTTTCTTGGAATTAAAAACAGATCAAAAAGACATTAGGATGGACTGGAATTCATGGGTGTCTTTTGATGTCGGGTAGCTATCTTATAACTCCATTATAACTCCAGGTGACTTTGTTTTCTTAGATGTAATGCTCTTTTTGTAACCCGGACTATTTTTTTTCTTTTATGTTTTGGTGTCATCTTTTAAGGTTTTAGCTTTTTGCTGGCCTTGGTGATTAAGGTTTTTTCGTTGTTCAAAAAATTATATGTGATCATAAGATGATTTGTAGGTTGAAATTTTATGACCATTTAAGCAAAAAGCTATTGGTCACACTTTCTCTATTTTAGTAAACTTCCCCCAAATTCCGATAATGTGGTCGGATTCATCGGATATTCCTGTTTGTCTTTCTTTTATTAAACACCCAAACGGATAGAGCTAAATTCAAACTTTGAATTCACGGTCACAATATACGAATTCTTTGTTCTTAACTTTCTATATATTTCGTTTTTTTTTTTCGGTTTTTGTTTTAAAAAATATAAATTTTTTTTCTCATAACTTATGATATTTGATGTTACAAACTTGATTATATACCCGTGTACTACACAAAATTGTATACTATAAAATATATAGTTTAAAAATGTTAATAAAATTCATAAATGTGATTTTGAGCCGAGTTAAATGGGTCAGATATCGGTTATATGACACGTAGGTGGCCTATCTATATAATAGTTTGGGTGGCTCCCACAATGATGATATGAGAATTCCATTTAGGGTTGAGCATAACGCGATTTGGGGCAGAGATAGTAGTTCGAACCTCATTCCCTAGTTCGCTTTTAGAACCATGAGTCGCTTGCCTCCTGTGACGTCTTGAGGCGAGGGCTGTCGCAGGACGGTTAGCGAGTCCGAAAAACTGGTTTTTTATGTCAAATGATTCCATTTCATTATGTGAACCAATATGTAACAAAAAATCCATTCCAATTCCTTTGACAAAATCGAATTCCACCAGAAAAATTTTGTGAACAAAACGGCTCCTTAGTGTTTTTTTGTCTAAAAGAAAAACGAATTAAAAAATTACTAAATTTAGTGTAAATTGTCATTTTTTTCTTTGTGATTTGGGTACTTTTGTCATTTTCATCTATAAAGTTTTTTTTTTCTCATATGTGTCCCTAACATTTCAATTTTTTGTCAATTTCGTCTATCCACTAACTCCGTAAAAAAAAACTCCGTTAACTTGGAGAGTATATTTTTATCATCTCAATTTAACTCTTCTTTGTCTATTTGATCCAAACCCATCACAACTCTACCCCCTCCCCCCGCCCCACTCACAAGCACTTTTAAAAAATATATTAAAAAGTAAATAAGTACTTCTCAAAATTTCTCATATTTACACATGAACACTAACATTTTCTCTCATCATCATTCACAAATGTATAAGAGCATTCACGTTAGAATCTCTAAAATTTATGTGAGTGTGTTATTTTTATTATAGAGATTGGTTGAAAGTAGTTGTGAGTAGAGAGATACTGTATAGAGAAAGTGATGAAACTAGTAAGTATAGAGAAAACTGTTCATTAAAGTAAATTGAAGAGAGAAAAATGTAATGATATAGGTACAAAAACTATTATTTAATTGAACAATAGAGAGAAAAAATAGTGATAAAGGTAAAAAGTATTATTATTTAATTGAATAAGAGAGATAAAAGGTAGTGATTTTTAGTGAATTATAAAGATAAAGAAGGAGATTCTAATGTGAATGCTCTTAATGAGTGAGATGTGAATCCTATAAAACAGTTCACTTTTAACACATGTTTATACACGTGTAAAAAATAGTTCTTACAAAGTATGTATTATAACTTTTTTATTTTGTGAGAACCCTAAGAACCCTTTTTACACATGTTTACACATCTGTAAAATGTGTAAACATGTATAAAAACAAGTTGTAAGAGTTCTCGAAAAATATGAGTTCTCATTTTAACTCTTCCGTTGTATAGATGTCAAAATTTGTTAACTTAAATCAAACCTTTAACAAATAGAAAAACTTTGTGATACGATTTTGTTTTTTGTCAAAAATGTAAAAAACTCTTACAACCAAACTCTTACGAAAAAGCCAACTAGATCAATGACATGGGAAGTCTTCATACGTATCGCCAATTTCCATACTTGTTTTTTTGATGACAAGGACTTTTGTGTTATTTAGGCTCAACTGGATTAAAAATATGCTCATAAAAAGATTGAGAAAGACAGATCAGTCTGTTTTTTTTTGTTATTAGTTAGATAAAGTTTTGTGCAGACTGATTTTTCTGTTAATTAATAATAAAAAATCTTTGTATGCAAACTAATGACCAATCAGCTACTAATGTCTTTGTTATAAAAGTTGAAAATGATAATCTTCAATTCATCACATAACGAGGGAGAGATAAGAGAGAAAGATGGCCACAACATGTGTACTCTCACGTGTAACATGTTCAACCAATAATCGTCCCATTAATTTTGGAGTAGGATTTCTCAAGGATGCAATATCAAGTGCTGTTAAGGTATGATTATGCTCACAAATTCCAATCTTTTTTAGATATAAAGATAGTGTGATTTTATGTTAATCTATATGATATTAATTAAGTTAGATGTGGAATTAAGGATCACGATGGTAGATCCAATGCTTGTAAAATCCCTCTTGCTTTTATATATGTTCTTGTACTTTTATCACCAAAATGACCGCGGCTTAACAAAAAAATTCACCAAAATGACCATCAGGCTCCAAGGGTGCCTGATGGCTGGAATCAGCCAAAATTTTTGCAAAGGGAACCAACCAACCGGCTATGAAGGTGTTGGATTCTGGTTGCAGGCAAATATTATGCCGGATTTCATCCATCAAACAAGTTTGTTGCCTGATTCCATCCATCAGCCCTGTAGCCGGCTGGTTCCATTGGCAAAAATGTTCCCGGATTGCGACCATCAGGCACTATTGAAGCCACTCTCATGTCATTTTGGTAAATTTTTACAAACATGGTTATTTTAGTGATTCCCTTTTTGCTTTCATTGACAAAGTGTTTTTGCTCGCTACATAAATTTACCAAATTAATTATGGGAGTTGATGAACAAAGATTAATTCTATTTCTATTAAGTTGGTTGAATGCTATTTTATCTTTGCTTAATAATATTGTTTGAACTTTGAAAGTGTTAATATGTTGGTCCTCTCTCTCTCTAAATATATACTCCTTTTAATTTACAAGCAAATCTTGATACAACAGATGGATCTACCAATACTAAAAACCGAAGCTAGTAGAGCTATCAAGATGGCTCCTTTGGCATTATTAAACACTTTTGTAGACTCTATCTTTCAATTTGTTGATCAACCCATGCTTCCATCACAGGTATATATATATCAATTCCCTGCATGTTATTATTAATGAATTGAATTATCTAGCCATATATATAATATCTATTTTCAAGCTAAACAATATCTTTCTCAAGCAAACGTGATTAATACCAACAATCAAAGTAATCTCGGAACAACATTCACAAGGACCGACAATATGAAATAAAATTTACAAGAAATTAGAACACAAATATGATCTTTTTATTATTCTTAGTTTTTTTCTTGATCTTTGCTATGTTTTAGGTAGATTTTTGTAAGATAGTATTCATTGGGATTTGGGTGAGATTGTATATGTGGTATTTTTTGGTTGATATTTTATAATTTTCTGTTTGTATATCACCAGGTGGATATTTTTTTTTTAAATCGATTTGTTAATATTGTATTTTCTAGAAAAAGAAAAATAAGGAACTAACAATTTTTTGTATTGTAAAAATTATCTATTTGTAGAAAAACTTCACCCCCGTTGAAGAAATTGGAGAACAAGTAAAAGTTGACTGTAGTCATGGTGAAATTCCAGAAGATTTTCCAGAGGGTGTTTACATTAGAAATGGTGTTTACTTGTTAAATTTTTGTTATGCATCATGCATATTTAATTATTTCATTTTTAGTGTAAAGGGGAGTTTCACTAATTACTATATAGTTGAAATCAAAGGATATAAGAACAAAAAAATCATAGGTATCTTGAAATAATTGTCAGCTTCAATTTATTCTAGAATAACTACCAACTAATTAATTGTAAAAATGGAGAAAACACAATCAAGAATATTTAGTTCTATGCACTTCATTTATTTTCCAGAAAATCAACACTACAAACACTAAAACACAAATAATTTTGGAGATTTGATGCCGTCAAGATTATTTTTCGTTTCTCTCTCACTCAATAATCCCTATAAAGTTTAATTGTACACATGATAAACTTAATATATATTGCAAGTTTTTAAAAATCTTTTGCAGGTGCAAATCCTCTATTTGGAGGTTTGAAATCTACTGTATCGATATTTGGAAAAACAGACAGCATATGGATTGAAGGAGAAGGGATGCTTCATTCTTTATATTTTACTAAAAATCCAGAAGGAAATTGGATCATTTTCTACAAAAATAAATATGTGGAAACAGAAACATATAAAATGGAATCAAAAAGAAAGAAACCTTGTTTCCTTCCTGTTGTGTCAGGAGATCCAGCAGCCGCATTGGCTTCAACAACATTGAATTTGGTAGTATTTCACATCTTTTTTTAAAATTCAATAATTCTATTTAAAAGTTGAGTTTTGAGGTATAGTTAACAACATCCATAACTTTTTTACAAGATCCATACCCTTTGTTTCTTTTTTATTTATTTATTACTTTTTTTTTGTGATCATGAGAACCTAAAAACTCATATATGTGACATGCTTTTTTAAATTTGGTAGTTGAGATTTGGCATAGTTAACAAAGTTATGAGCAATACCAATGTTTTTGAGCATGGAGGAAAATATTATTCTATTGCTGAGAATTATGTGCCACAAGAGATAGATATAATAAGTCTTGAAACTTATGGTGATTGGAACGTTGATGGAGCCTGGTCTCGACCTTTCACATCGCACCCAAAGGTTGTTTTTATTTTGCTGTTTTACATACGAGAAATCAAATGAACATTATTTTTAATAATAAAGGTGACGGTACAAATTAGAACTATTGTTTTTTGCGAAAACTCTGTTTTACACATGGTTATACATGTATATGACACTTTACCTTTTTAACATATGCTTAACACATGTGTAAAAAAATGTTCTCACAAAAGATAAATGATAACTTTTATTTTTTCGAGAACTCTGAGAACATCTATAAATCATAAATTCATATAAATAACTTTTACGTGTTTGATCTGTGTAGAAAGTACCAGGAACCGGAGAACTGATTACCATTGGGTTTGAGCCGTCAAAGCCATATTGTGTTATGGGTGTAATATCAGGTATTTTAACAATTGGTTAATGATCATGATGCTTGTACTTATTTAGTCTTCTGTTTATATGTTTTAACTAAGTTGAGTAGAACTTATCTAAAAGTTAATTTTAGGTGCTTGTTTGATCACTAAGATAAATAGTTAAACTGTGGACACTTTTATGGTCATATGTTGAACTGTAAGCATGCTTTTAAGTGAGGAATTTGTTATAGATGTTGCAAATAAAAAAGTTGTTCAGCAACAACGTAACATTCTTATTTCTTCGTATTTACAAGTTTTTTATTTAATTTGTAGCTGATGGAAAAGATCTTATCCACAAGTTGGATCTACAACTAGATCATTGTTCACTCATCCATGAAGTGGGTGTCACAAAGAAGTGAGTTGCATGATCAGTTCGTAATCTATTATTTGGTTCCCTAATTTGTTAATTAGACCTAACTTCATAGTGTATTTTTTTTTGTGATATTATTAATTAGGTACAACATCCTAATAGATTCTATGCTCACAATAAGCCCCGAAAGGGTGATGAAAGGAGGCCAGTAAGTATTTTTCACATGTTTCTATGCTAGGGGGAGGTTTATGCGAAAACCACTTTCTCGTTCAACAACCAAAAAATCACAACTTAATAAATTTCAAAATTTCTCATTTCTTTATACATTATTATTTTTTCAAAAGAATTGTATTATTGAATCACAAATTTCTTCTCTTTTAAATGAGTATAATGAAGGCATATTAAAAAGGAAAAAAACCGCGTCATAATATTTTAATACTACATGTATACCGTAGTATGTCATATTGCATATATGCAGTATGATGATAATTTATTTATTTTAATACTATGAGCTACTTTAAGCATTTTTTATAATTTTTTTTCTTTGTTTTTGATGTATCTATGTATATTACAAGTTTCCGTTAAAAAAAAATTAAAAATTTATACTAAAAGTATAATACATATATATGATACTCATTTGAAGAAAGATAAAACTTGATCTAATGGTGCAAACCGTTTTAAAAATATTAACGTATGAAAAAATAAGATATTATTGAAGTTCACTTAAATATGGTTTTTTATTTTCACATAAAAATGTTTTTTTTTTATGAACCATCTCTGGTTGTTCATTCTTGGTTTTTCTCTCATAGGTATAAAACACATGTTTCATCTACTTAAATTCTTAATCGCTAAAACAAATAAAACATAATAAAATTTCGGTGTTGCATGTGTTAGGTTATTCAAGTATGAGAAGGAGAAACAAGCAAGGATTGGAGTGATTCCTCGCTATGGTGATGCAAACTCTATTAAGTGGTTCCAAATAAAACCATGTTGTACTTTTCACTTAATTAACAGCTTTGAAGATGGGAATGAAGTTAGTTCTATTAATTTACTTATCTAATATTTAATTTTTTTGTTAAAATAACAACTTAAGGTATATTATTCTACAACTTAAAATAATATTTGGTAACATTCGTGCAATGAATTAAAAGGTTGTTGTGAGAGGATGCAAGGCTAATGCGGCCATTATTCCAGGACCCGAATGGGGCGATGATAAATTCGAATGGTATTTTAGAGGATTCAGTTTTAAACGGGTCAACCCAAATAATGAAGATGATTATAGAAAGCCTAATCAAAGTGGTCTGCTATTTACTAGTGTTAGAGAATGGAGATTAAACATTGAAACATTAGAGGTTAATGAGAGAGATTTAACTGGAACAGAATACTCTATGGACTTTCCAATGATCAATGCAGATTTTACAGGTCTTAAACACAAATATGGTTACACTCAAGTAATTGACTCACATGCAAGCTCAAAATCAGGTAATTTAATTTACTAGTATTTGATGGAACAATTTAAATTAGTCCAAAGGAAATGTAGTTTCTAAGTAAATATATGAGTAAATTAATTGTCATATTCGTCCTGGCACGACGGTGGTGGTGGCGGCGGCGCAGCAGAGGTGGTTGTGGTTGCGGCATTTGGGGACGACGGGGGTGGTGGCGGTGGTGAGGGTCATGGTGGTGGTGGGTGGGGTTGTGTGGATTTGGATCAAAATGGCAAAAAAAGAAGAAAAGTTAATTTGAAATGACAAAAATACCCCTGAGTTAACAAAGTTTTTAACAAAGTTATTGGGTTAGGGACAGTGATGAGAAAAAACAAACTTTTTGCATGAAAATGTCGAAAGTGTTCAAACCACATAGATGAAAATGAAAATTTACTCTAAATATATTTTGAATTATGCTTTAGCAAAAACTAAGTATGGCGGGCTAGCTAAATTGTACTTTGAAGAAAAAGCTGAGGAGAACGACGATGTTGAACGTGACATAAAGATGGAGTATCATTGGTTACCGGAAAATAACTTTTGTTCAGGATCAGCTTTCGTGACGAATCCAGAAGCGATAGATGAAGATGATGGTTGGATTGTTACTTTTGCTCATGATGAAGATAATGACATTTCGTATGTAAGTTGTATCAAACAATGTCCTCAACCATAAGTTACTAAATACGTGATTTTATGACTTTTGGTATTAAAAAAGCTCCGAGTGAATTTTTTTTAAAATTTTCTTTTTTTAACAAATTTTTTCAATGTTACATATGTAATATGTAAGATTTACTGAAACATTAAATAAACGTTAATTTTTGTTATTTTTTACATATTTAAAAAAAAAAGTAATCGGCGTTTTTTTCTATAAAAAAGTAACGAAAATAATAACGTTACATATGAGTTTTTAAGGTTTTCTCAACTCAAATAAGTTTCTACTCTATCTTTCCTTTATACAAAATTAATGCAAAAACTAACAAGCCTTATTATTTACTTTATGACTTTCTATGTGGTCATAGGTACTAGTTATTGATGCTAAGAAATTTTCCGGTGAGCCAATAGCGAAAATAAATCTCCCTCAGAGGGTGCCATATGGTCATCATGGATCTTTCTTTTCTTCTACATAAGTGAACTTGAATATATCAAAAGCATGTGAGGTTAATTTATTGCATTGACATATGGTCAATGTAAATTTCTTCAAAGGGGTCGAGATAAAGCCATTGCCACAGTTGAAGACTATGGATGAATAATACATTTTCACATAAAGATATAATGTTGATCAAGCTACTTCTTTTCCATGTATGGCTGTAACTAAAGGATTGGTTGTATTGCTATAAAGAAAGAATCACAATCTATGTTTTACATGTGCTTCCTAAGAATTTGTAGGATTTGTTGAGTGGCTATAAATTAATGGTGGAATCAAGTCCTAATTAACAGTTGGTGTTTGGATAACAATAGTTTAACCTTTAATTAATCCTTTGATTTTGATAATAACTAACTATGAATGACTTGAAATTATATTGAAATTATACTAGCTTATCAAAGATAGCAAAAATTGAATTAATTATGGTTGGAAAAATGTACGCCAAATATTCAAATTCATGATTAATACACTTTATTACTATCTATAAGACATTTAGTTTAATTAATCAAGTCAAAGATAGCAAAAATTGAAGAAGTGGACAATAAATGCTACAAGGTAATGTGAGACATTTTCAGAAGGAATACATGCCTATACATGCTAAAAGTTTTTTTTAAGTGATATTTTGAGTGAACTAAGTAAAATAAAAAAGAAATTACTGATTGACTTAACTGGAATAAATTAAAAACTTGATTATCCTTACACAAAGTTTTTTGTTAGTTATATACACATAAAACTTTCTTTAAAGAAAATGTTGGTGAGTTAACACCAATCTATGCAAGGTGGAGGGTTAGGATCTAGTGATAAGAGAAAACTCCTGCAATTTAAAGGTTATGGGTTCACAACGTGCCAATAACAAATAAAAAATTGTCATCCAAAGGAGAAAAAAAACTGTGTCAATTCTGTAGGATGAGCACAAGTTACCGATATATTAAAAGCCATTTTGTAAACATAGTCATACTTAAGGAAGATAAGTTACTTTAAAAAAATCAGCCAATAAGAAATTATTAGTATTCTAATCTTGTATGTATCTTTTCATAAATATTTGATAGCTCAGTGTCTTCCTTTTGAGAATTCCGATGTAGACAATTAAAAAAAGGTAACAAAAATGCTTTCTTCGTTTTGAAGTTCTTGAAAGATAACAGGCGAATTTCGTTTTAAAAAAAAAGTAGTAAAGATGGTTTCTTCGTTTTGAATATAATTACGATGTAAAAGACATAGTTTTTGTCTTTCAAAAATAGTTGTTAAATGATCCTTCGATAAATTATTTGAATGATATCTTACTTTCCTTTTATCACATTTACACTTATATATATAGGATAGGGTTATAGTAAGGAGGAGGCTTAGGGTAAGGAGGGTAATGGGTTATTTTATCCATTAGATCTTAAGATCGACGGTCAGCATTAACGCGGTGCCATTTTTGTAATTATTTGAAACTTTGAAAAGGCATGAAGGGTAATATCGTCACAATCGTATAACACAATGACAGCTGTATAACACAATGACAGTCGTATAACACAATGACAGTCACAATCATATAATACAATGACAGTCGTATAACACAATGACAGTCGTAAAACACAAATCATGACACAAAACCTACAAAACGTACAAATCGTATAACACAATGATGCATATAAAAAACACAATGATCTATTTCAAAAGCACAATGATTCATATCAAAAACACAATGATGCATATCAAAAACACAACGATGCATTGGGTTCAGTTACTTTTAAAAAAAAGTTAAAAAAAAATTTTAATTTTTTTTTTAAACTTAAAAAAAAATTTATTTTTTCTGGGCGTTAATTTAAAACAAATTGATTTTTGTTTAAATTAAAAAAAAATTTAAAATTTTTTTTTTTGGCGAGCCGGGCACAATTATTAATGTACCCCTCATTCAAAAATTCCCTCATGTCACGTGTCATTACCAAAGCCCTCCTTACCCTAATTCTCCTCTTTATTTGAACCTAACCCTATGTATACATTGAATTGAGTATTTTGGCAATAATCCTTCGTAGCTTTATACTAATTTCTAATTTGAAACAGCTTTAACCGAGTCTAACACGTATGTCATTATTTAATTTTTGAACGGAATATTCTAAGTCAAATATGACCTTTTTTTTTATATGTAGAAAAACCGAAAATGACCAACCAAGTACCAACTATTTGAGAACTATTGATTATATTTGATTAGTGTTCGCAATCATTGTATGCATTCCCCCTTTTTAAATTATAGAGGAATTATATATTCGGAATTTATTTGGATGTCAAAGCTTATTTAGGAACACATGTTTCATCTTTTTATTACTCAAGTGTAACAAATTTTCTTTTATTGAAAAAGGTTAAAAAGTGCTAAGTGATAATCTTCATTTAATTAAAATGTACCAAGTAATTATCTGGAGGATTGAATATAAAAGTTGATTTAATAGGTTGGTAATTAGTTTTTTCCTTATAAATTAGACAATTAAAAGTTTTATTTTTCTAAAAGCATAAAATATTTGTTAAAGTAAATAATTTTCTGCTAATAAGATAATTTTTATAAAGCTAACACACACTCACCTTAATTACTCTCAAACTACACATTCTTTGATATACCCCGTGCTTTTGAACTCGTGTCTTCTTCAATGAGGTTTCGCCTTATATACTACCCATGAACTAAATGAGTTGAACCATTTTCTTTCTATTCGTTCAACGGTCAATGGTGTCAAATTCGGCCGATATATGCTTTTAGCATTCGTGATTTATTGATGATACACAAAGCATTTTGTGCAAACAAGCCAACAAGTAAGATGCTTTACGTTTACGCACTAATACTCACATTGTTAGTGGATATGAAAAACTACAAATGAGGTTGTCGAGGTTGTCTTCAGTCGGTGTCGCTTTATAAAAAGAGAAGATGATAGAAAGTCATAAAAAGTTTCGGTTTCCATTGGGTTAAAACATGTCAAAAGGTATAGTATAGATTGTTCTAGGTGATGTTCGTTTGATGTGGGTTAGCTTCTCGTATTTGGCTGTATTATACGTTTTTTTGGGCTATAGACTTTAGTCTCTTGCTAGTCTGCCGAATAAATTTCCGCCGTTCAAAAACAATAATGGTAGATCAAAAGTTATTTACGTTTTAATGATTAAACAATGAAATTTAGTACCCTTTAGTGATCCAAACAAAAATTGTTGTTTCTTTTTGACTCTGAACCAATTGACTCCTAATACTAGTATCCATATGTTGATCACGGGACTCGAACCCTCAACCTCTAAAGGAGGAAACACCTTTTAAGAATATCGAGTAAAATGCACATTGGTATTTATTCTTATGTAATGAGGAGATGGTTATGATAGACAGACTTATTTTTGTAAAAAGGGTAGAAAGTAATATAAGCCTTTAATTAATCAAATCAATAGCTGAGATGAAATGGTCCCACCTTTTAGGAAAACAATACGTGTTTTTGAACCAAAAGGACAAAATAGAAAATAACCAACAAATTTGACCTTTTAAAATTAAATCAACTTCTACCTGAATTTTATAAATTAAAAAATTTCTACATACTTTAATATTTTTTTTTAAATTACACCATAAAATAGAGAATTTTATTATCTTTAATTTGAGTTTAGTATCGATATGGTTTTTTTTATTTTTTTTGACGTGGTCGGTATTTTTTGTGTTTTGAGCGTCGTTGTGACACCCCGCTCCCCGGCCCCCGGTCTTCGACCGGTCCGTGAGCGGTTTGCCACGTAATCTGCTCGGTATTGCAGGATCGAGTCAACCGGTTTAATATCCAACTCACATTATACCAAAACACATTTCATTTCATACGA
>WOUH02016590.1:0-15397 GCA_009936405.2 Stevia rebaudiana
TACGACTGTCATTGTGTTATACGATTGTCATTGTGTTATACGACTGTCATTGTGTTATACGATTGTGACGATATTACTCTTCATTGTGTTATACGATTCCGAATAATTACAAAAATGCCACCGCGTTACTCCTGGCCCTTGATCTTAAGATCTAATGGATGGGATGTCTCTTTACCCTCCTTACCCTAAGCCTCCTCCATAGGATAACCTCACCCTACTACATTATTACTATTGGTTCTTCGCATAGTTTAGTGTCCTTGCTCACAAACACACTAAATTATACAAAGAATCTATATATTGTGTATTCTTTAGCATAATGTTTTTTCTAATTTTGATTTCAATCCATCATGTGACAAATAGGAATTGAAGAGTAAGCTGAGAACCACACTCGGGTTAACTAACACCCCATGCTTTCATACAAAAACATCTAACGCTAGTTACACTAAACTAGTTCCAATCAGGTTCTATATCAAGTTGGCTTTGTGAAAACAACAAAAATAATTATCAATGAACTCTTTAAAGCCTTGCTATGTATTTTCTTGTCACAAAAGTATACGTGACAAGATGACTAGTTGTGAAATTGGTCAAAATGTTGTCGATTGGATCAATCAAATTATAGGATTTTGTATATCCAAACCATGGATTGTTAAAAAAAATAATTAGTGTCTGTGATATCTTTTATTCTATTAGAATTGTTTAGAAGGTTTTATACATTATAATTGAATTATAGACAACTTTCAGAAAACAAACCCATGAACTATAAAGCAAGTAAAATAAATGATTTTTTTTTAATATAATAACAATAAATCCAGTGACACCCACGTAAAGGTCGCATGATACTAGTAACTTTTGTGTTATAGTATCCGTTACTAGTTTATTTGTATATTTTACCATACACGACAAATAACAATTGATTCAAGTCGAGTCACCGAACATTTTCAAAAGTAGAAACAATAAAAATCTAATTTTTACCACCGAATAAACCTAAAATACAAAGGACCCAACAATAAATGAATTTATTGTATTAAACACCAACATACAATGATAGTTTAACATTAACATTACAATTTGTTATCTACTTATAACCTATTCATCATCCTCTAAAGTTGAAAACTAACAGTTTTCAATCTCGGTTGACTTTAAGCCGAATCTAGAACCACATCGATGCAAGTTAACCATAGAAAACGATCTCAGGGAGGATCGATTCGGTTTCTGTATTTCAGTATCCTCTATTCCCGAAGCAAAGTGCAACTTGTCGGTTTTGGGTTTCTTTGATATCCGACCCGTATTGATATTTGATGATTGGAAAGTTGGGTTCTTGTACTTGTGTGACAAAAGTGTAGAAGCTAAAAGATTTCTTCGCTTTCTATTGAAGGCGTTACCGGGTTTTGCAATGTCGGTTATTGATGGTGTGTTTGAGTGCCACATGTTAGTTAAACACGTGAAGGATTTTGATTTTCCATCGTAGAATGTTGATATTCCTCTTCTGTAATTAATTCATGTTAATTTTGTGTCATGCAATTTCAATAAGAAAAAGAAAAGGTTTTATATTCGTGAAAGGAAATAAAAAAACACACACAAACACATTTGACAATAGGTCTTGTACTCTTAAAAATTTAGACATTGAAATAATTATAAATCTTTATCATGAGATGTTAATAAATAAACAGATCTCAATTAGAAGATTGACACTCTCACTTTGGGATCATAATCTCATTGGTATGAGACGAGTTTTGGTATTCTCAAGTTCATATATGATCAGTATTGTAGAAATCGTTAGGCGCCAGTCGAGCGGCAAGGTATGGACTAGGGATTAATCGGATTGGAAGTTCTATATGTAATTCTTAATAAGTTTATATATACACATACTTATATGAATATAATGCTTCAAAGTTCACATAAACAAGTCAAACTATGTAACAGTTTTGTTCAATTGTGACGACATTTGGTTAAGTTTTAACCAAAATCACGATGTTGAAGAACATCTGTTTTGACCGATGGAACTGATTAATGGTAATCGGTCATTAATCGGTTAGGAGAGGATTAGTGATTAACCGACTATTAATCAGAGGGTAATCAGGATTTTTACATTTTATTTGATAATTAAATTTTATTCTATAGCCCATTAAATAAGGTAAACTATTACACAAGCATACTATGTAATTATGTGGGTATCTTCCCAAACCAAAAGTAAAAATGTTTTATAATTAATCCTATAAAGCCATCCCGTTCGCCATTCCAAATGTTTCCAAACAAATGTTTTGGATTTCAAATTGTTCAATTTGAAGCATCAAAATTAATTTGATAAAACCAAATGGTTTATAGCTCAATAATATTTTATATATTATTTTATATATAAATAAACATAACGTAGCATCCGGAGTAGGTTATATATTGTTAGAAAGAGAAATTCGTTTTGATGGAAGACATGTGCCGCCATAATCCTTCAAGTATTTTAATTTCAAACCTAACAAACAAGAAATATTCATTAGAATAAACCATTTTCGCCCCACTTCTTATCTCTTCTTTATATCTTATCCTTACTTTAGTGGGTCCCTTTAATCTATTCTTACTTTTATAATGGTATTACAATTAAAAATATATTTATTTTCTATTGTCAAGATGACAACACTTCATTTTCTTCTTTAAAAAAAGAGAAGTTTATGTGGAAAAAAGATTTGGATATGATTCCAAAAGGTTATTTTACTGACCAAGAACCATAATATATGTGATTAATATCAAGATAAGATAAAGGTATAAAGAAATAGCTTCTTTGAAAACTTTAATAAAAAATATCATATCTAAATCTGAAGATATATATAAAGCACACTTGGTTGGAAAATAGATGGGAAATCGTTTGCTATTGTTGACTTGTGACTATCCTTACTTTGTGTGTTCTATAGATTTAAGACAAACTGAATTCTACTACTGACCACTAATAAACAATGATTATTTGAATAATACTTTTGAATTTTGACAAAGAGAATCTTAATCTTACTTGCAGAATAATAAAAAAATTTACACTTGATTTTTATATTATTTCACTTGTAATAATGATTATGAGAGAAATGAGAAAATTATATCTTACTTGTAGGCCAAATCAAGCGTAATCTGAGTATCATATATGATTATTGCAAAATAAAAGTTAAAAGTAACACTTCTCAAATTATCTTTATACATTATTATCATCCAGTTACTCATGATTTAGATTATTAAAATTGATTTTTCCTAAATTTTAAGAATTGTGTGTAAGAATACCAGACATGAAGCTAACAGTAATATTTGCTTATAATAATTTCGAATGAGTTTCCTTATAGATTTATCAAAAAAATTTCTCTGCAATAACAATTGGGATGAAAGAGTATTGATTTCCAGAAGATACTACCAAACTTTTCCTAATTCCATTAGAATGCATTAAAATCTTCAATTAAATACGTGCTTTAAATATTAGAAAACAACAAAATGGAACTGCTTCACGAAGAATCACGGTTGAAATGATGCAGATCATGAATAAACGAAATTCAATCGGAAAAACTAAAATAAGCACCATTTAATCCTAGAACAGATTCAAATCTAGCACAACTATTAATTAAATCTTAACGAATGAGAAGAACGGAACTAACCTGATCGGAAGCGCTTCTTCTAGAGCTTGAATGGTATCATCGAGAGATCCTTTGCTGGTTTTTTTGTTGTCGTGATCATACCTGTAAACACTCTGTGCATCCTCTTCGCGATCTTCATCGTTTTCTTCGTCGCTATTGTTGCCGATCGACGAACTACTCGACGAATTGCACTCTTCTTCAATAATCCTCATGAATTTCGTCTCTCTAACTCCCCCGTGATTAGTCATTACTGTCTCCGGTGTAGGCAGTGGCAACATCTGGTAATCAACAGCAGCATCATCCGTTCGGTTTGAATTAAACTTCATCTATCGATCTGATCGAACAAAGGCTACATATTATCGAATTTGTGAATGAAGAACTAACAAAGGGCGCCCTAATGTACCAACCGCGGTTAGTCTGGTATATATATATAGGGATGAGATCGGTACCGTCTTGGTCCCGACCGGTCCCGGTTAGTCCCGGTCCCGGTTAGTCCCAGTCCCGAAAATTTTGAAATCTTGATCCCGACCCGGTCCCGAATAAATCGGTAATCGGTACCGTACCGGTTTGGTACCGGTTCCGGTACCGGTAATTTCGGTAAATTCCCAGTTTAGTACCGGTTTCGTTTTTGTAAGGAAAAAACGCAATAAACGGGTACCCGTAAACCCAATATTCATATATGTTGACCCGTAAATATAATGAAAATGTTATAAACTATATTTAACGTAACGACTAATGGTAGTTTTCATAAATCATATATTTATGAGAAGAAAAAAAGATATCGTTCTAACATGAAAATATCATTTTTTTTTATATTATATGATCTCTTTTACTTAACCAAAACACTTCTTTTTAAACTATACTAAAAGATAACTAATTTATAATATGAATTTACTGTCTATATGAATAGTTTTGATGAAATATTTGAAAAAAAAAAACCAAAAAAATGTCATTTTACTGGTACCGGTACCCAACCGGGATTTTACCGGTACCGGTACCGGTTAGTCCCGGTCCCGAAATTACTGAAAATCAAGTCTCGGTCCCGGTCCCGTTATGTTCGGTCGGTACCGGTATTCGGTAATAAAATCTCATCCCCATGGATGGATGTGACTGATTTTTAAGGGGTGATTGGCACTCCTTTATTAACTTATAATAATTTAAAATATATATATATATATAAAATCTTTGGATAAACTTTGATTGGTGTGTTACTAAGTTAGTAATATATTTTTCTAAAAGTATTTGACTTATCTTACTCATGTAATATGAAAAAAAAAGAGACATTATTATTTAGAACTATTTAAGGACATTATTTAAGGTGGGTGGCATCGGTTGTGGGTGGCGGAGATGATGGTGTGTGGTGGTGGGGACAGTGGCAGGTGGTGGTGGTTGGTGGCGGCGATGACATTGGGTGATGGTGACGTGGTGTGGGTGACAGCGGCAGGCAGCAATGGTGGGTGGTGGCGGTGATGAAGATGGGTGACGGTGGCAGGTGGCAATGGGTGGTGGAGGTGGGTGGTGGTGGCGGGTGGTGGTTGGGGGTGATCATAGTGGGTGGCAGATTGACTAAAGGGTAAAGGGTAAGGGTAGATTGGTAACTTTATGCCAATAAGTCGTAGGCCATTTTGAAAAGACAGGATTTGTGTCTTTTAAAAAACAATTTATTTTCATTTACAAAAAGTAATTTTCAAAGTCCTTATAAGTTTGCCAAACATTATTTTTTGACTTATTAGCTTTTTAAAAAGTTAATAAGTAAATAAGTCATCTTCAAACGCAATCCCAAACACTCTCTTAATTTCTTTAGGGGTTGTCTAAAGGTACCTCCTCTCTATTATTTTTATTTGTTTTACCCTCTCTATTTAGTTATCATATGTTCATTTTAATGTACAAATTGTCACATTAATAGAGAAGTTAACTTTTATACGTTTTTTATTTTATTTTATGTATGCTTTTTTTTATAAAAAAGTGTTAATAAAAACTTTAAATCGTAAGATTTTGTAAGGGATGAAATCTGACATGTTTTTTTTTTTTTTTAAGTTACAGGGCTAGATTGTACGACAAGTAAAGAAAGGGGTACACTTAAACTGACCCTTTGTTTATCTTCCCTTTTTCCGTGTTGTCTATAATAAATTACTAGAATTTTGTAAGGGGCTAATATAACACCCACATGGACTTACAACTAGTATTAAAATGTAAAAACATCAAATTGGCTCAATATTGACTCTATTACTTGGGGTTGTGATGCGTATTTTGTTTGATCAATACAGTCAAAACACACAATACGACCTCCATGAACATGGTCAATATTAATCAATACCATATTGGTGTAAAAGTTACCAAACATGCAGTGTATGAAGTGTATATATATGTTAGTGACGAAAGCCGGACAGGTAATAGTTGCGCGCTCTCTCTCTCTCTCTCTCTCTCTCTCTCTCTCTATATATATATATATATATATATATATCTTTCTTTAACGTACTTAATTCATTCAAACTAATGCTTACTTCCATGTCGGAGCCTGGAATAAGGAGAATTCTCTTCTTGAGTAAATGGCAACGATGTTGCTATCTTGCAGGTGCAATTCATATGAATCCAAGACTTGTAAGCATTTTTGTAAAAAATAAACATAGTAATCATAGAGTAATGACAAGGGAAATATTAAAAACAATGTCCTAGAACATGTGCAATGTCACACTCCATCGGTGGCTGAAACACTAGCGTGACTTGATTGTTTATTACACATGCCACTAAGCACTACAATATTAATAAGATGCAAAATATTTTATTTCATTGATTTAATAAGAAAGCTAATACATTCAAACAAAATATCATAAATTTTAATTAATTAATCTAGGTTAATGATCCCAAGATTTTCAAACAACTTGAATCTTTAACCTGTTACACATGTATTTATAGAGTTTGATATTAAATGAATAGTTGGTGAATCTTTCACATTATATATATATGAGTTTAAAAGAAAACATACGATTCAATGTTTATAAGAATAATGATAAACATTGTGATTAAAAAATAGTCTTCATCAAACTACTAGAGATGGTTATATCTCTTAAGTTTACCGGATGCATGAGAATGTAATATCAAATAAAACATAACACGTTCAAGCACATAGTTTAACACATAATGAAATAAACATGTAAAATTTGCATTTGAGATTTGTAGTCATGTTCGCAGTCCGGTTTATACGGTTTTTAGGTCAAACCGCAAACCAAACCGTTGGTAACGGTTTTTTATTGTTGAAAACCAAAACCGAACTGTTGAAAATTAAAACCGAACCACACCGAACCGTTATTAATGATTTGAGTATAAAGACATGTGTAATAGCCCAAAACAAAATAGTAGAATGGGAATAGAAAAACTCATGACTTGCATAGCAATCCAGATATTACAACTTGATTAGTTGCAATAACCCAATAATGACAATTCAACATAGAATATGACATGAGAATGAGTTTATGATTAGTTTAATTACTAATGATCAAATAAGCACAAAAGATATTCGATAATTTAGATTTAGTGGTTTTCTGATTTGATTTATAGGTTAGTAAAAGTTTCATTTTATATTTTTATTACATTAGAAATTAAAAATGATTAATTTTGATATAAAATGGGTTAAAATGGATTAAAAATGAATTTGATATGAATTATTAAAGTGTAAAATAAATATAATAAATTACAAAAACAAAACCAATTTTAAAAAGAGGAAAACACGGTCAATAGGGCTCGAATCTGCGACCTATGTTGGGGAAGGCACTGGCTTTATCACCCGCCTCAGGTGCAGTCTTCAAATGAATGCAGTTGGTTAAGTTAATAAGCACATATAGAAAATCATCCATGATTATAACTCAAGAACTCTAGTTTGATTCGGTCTAAAATTGAAGAATTTGTATGTATGATGTTAAAATTAATTGAGGGTTTTTTATTAGTAGGTTATGAAGAAGAAATTAGTATTTTTACCTACGATTGAAGATAAGTAGAGAGGGAGCTTTGAACTCGGTAGCCAACGACGATGACAATCCGGCAGATCTCTAATTTCTTTCGACGTGGTTGCTTAACAGATGATCGGGTGACTGAATTTCGAGTGGGCGTGAGTTCGAGTGTGCCAATGGATCGATTATGAGGTGGTATTTATATACAATAGGTATTGTGTCACGAGTCATGTCGCGCAAGACTAGTTGTAAAACTTTATATTTACTATTATTGATCAATCCATTGAAACCTGTATATGTCTCATTGTAAAAATGTATTTGTAGCACATAGTCTCAACTATGCAAAAATGTATGTATGCGTTAGTGTGGTCACTCAAAGGTCTAGATCTATCACCACGCTACGTGGCTAAATATCTAGTTAATGATCAATACTCCCATAGTTCATATACAAGCTTGGACAATAGGTACAAGTCAACAGTTCTAAAATGTTCACAACTGCAAAATGTAAATGTATGATGTATGTTCTAGCCCCGATTTATAAAGCAAATAAAACAAATGGGGAGTTGTAAACTCACCTTTTAAGTAGGTGATAATGTATAAGTAGCAAATGTAAATCCGAACAAGTACCAACACGCACAATAGCACAACAATCAACCTAAGTATAAAAGTATACATGTATAAGTGCATGCTAAAGTTAAACTACTGTTTTGGACTTAGTTTAGGTGTCCTAAGTTCAATCCATGTGAATTATGAGATTTATATGTCAAAATGGTCTTTTAGGTATTAACTAGTTTTCAAACAGATTTGGACAGATTTTTGTCGTGTGTTTATCAATTTATTTGAAGGACCAAACAGAAGCCTCAAGTCACGAAATTTGTACAGGAGGTACTTCTATGTGTTAGGTTCATACAAATATTTTTGTTATAATTTTTGTACGTGTAAATTATTCTATAAAAATTAGAGAACACACTGCTATCAAAACAGTAACAGTTTTGACAGCCGTGAGAAAAATATTCATCGTATATTATGGACTATCAAATAATACAAGGCCAAATGGTTCTTGTAGCTAACATCTTGAGATTTACAGAAAGTTAAGAATCAAGCATTTTGGACAAGAAATGGTGTCATCTACAAGTCAGCCTATATTTGCTGCCAAATGAACAGATCTGCCCTTCGGGCTTATAAAATAGGTTATACATAGAAAACGACATCCAAATCATGTGGTTCCAGATGCAAACGAAATATAAGACATAAAGGTTTAAAATAAATCAATAATGAACACATTTGGTAAATTATGCACAGAGTTATGCCACTTGCAAGTAAACCAATTATTTCTCTCAAAAGGACAGTTTAACCCTTTGGGTTTGTTTGGTGGGTTTGACTGAGCAAATGAACTCCAAATTGAGTGATTCAAGTTGGAACAGATAGATAAAACATAAATGTTTAAAATGAAACACGAATGAACAGTTTGTTTGGTGGTTTTGACATAGCAAATGAACTCCAAATGAAGTGATTCAAGTTGTAACAGAAACATATAAAACTTCATCTTTGATCTTTGGGACCAAGTCATTCGAGTTCGTTTTCATACCCATATAATCAGATGAGTAGAGTATGGATCTAGAAAACATAATGTGTTTTGAAAAAGAATGCAAAATAAAATCTTTGTTTATCAAAAGTAAGTGAACAAATAATTGATTTGAGTAAATAAGATGGATTGAACTTAACATAAGAACTGAAATTAAATAAAGAAAGCAATTTAAATTGTACCTAAAGCTTTCAAAACTTCAATACTAGGGAGGAGGATGTTCTTGAGCTTGAACTTCCAAGAGTGTGAAATGAGCAAGAGAAACTTATCCCAATGGGTTCTATTTATAGGGAAGGAAGAGCTTAAGAACTTTTTCCCTAGAGCAATGTGGGACACAAGTTGTATTTTTAAATGAAGGGAAGGGCTTGAGAAATACCCCATGGAGCAATGTGGGACACAAATGTAGTTTTAAAAGAAGTAATACTAAGAAAGTATTGTTAAAATAAAATCACTTCATTTTGTTTAAGAATTCTATTGAACTATAAACATTTTTTTTTTGTTATTTGTTTTGTATAGTTTTACATATATATCATGTATCATTGTATCATATTGTATAGAATATAAATGAATGACTACACATGTTTGTACATAAACTTCTCGTTGTATCGAAACCGTAAGATGTTTACATCGGAAAATTCACGGATGTTACAATACTTATCAAGAATCCTAAAGAAATTGTTTTCTTGAATGAACACAAGGTGATTCCTGGTAAGTTTCAATCAGAAGAATTTGATTATCAACATTGGTGGTATCTTGATAATGGAGCTTCAAGCCATATGTCTGGAAATCGAGAGCTATTCTCAAAGTTAGACAATGATGTTGGTGGGAATGTGAGGTTTGGTGACAATTCATGTGTAGAGATTGGAGGAAGAGGTTCTGTGATTCTTGAAGGAAAAACTGGAGAACACAGATTACTCACAGATGTATATTACATACCACATTTGAAAAGCAATATTTTGAGTCTTGGTCAAGCAACAAAAGGGGGCTGTGAAATTAGAATGAAAAATGAGTTTTTGTGGTTATATGAAAACAGTGGAAAGTTGTTAATGAAAGTGAAAAGATCACCAAACAGGCTTTATAAGATCAGGTTGAGTATTGGTTCACCTATGTGTTTTCAAGCTAAAATGAGTAATGTGTCTTGGTTATGGCATGGAAGATTAGGTCACGTGAACTTTGAATCCTTAAGAAACATGACAAATAAGCAGATGATAGAAGGTGTTCCGAAGATAAATCATTCAGCACAGGTGTGTGAAGCTTGTTTAGCAGGAAAACATTCCAGACAACCTTTTCCAAAAGCATCAAAGTTTAGATCACAAAATCCTTTACAGATGGTTTCTGTTGACTTGTGTGGACCCATTTCACCAAGTACACCAGGTGGAAACAGGTACTTCATGTTACTAGTAGATGATTGTACAAGATTTATATGGGTTTATATGCTTAAAACCAAAGATCAAGCATTTAATAACTTTAAAATGTTTAAAAGCAAAGTTGAAAGTGAATTTGGTTTAAAAATAAAGGTTCTCAGATCTGATAGAGGAGGGGAGTTTACTTCTCATGATTTTAATCAGTATTGTGAAAGAGAAGGTATAACAAGGTGGTTAACAGCACCTTATTCCCCACAACAAAATGGAACTGTTGAAAGGAGAAATAGGTCCATTTTAAACATGACCAGAAGTCTGTTAAAAGCTATGAATGTGCCCCAATTGTTTTGGGCAGAAGGAGTTAGGCATTCAGTTAACATTCTGAATAGAATACAAACAAAATCCTTGAAAAATGTCACTCCATATGAGGCCTTAAAGGGCAAAAAACCAAATCTTGCACATTTAAAAGTTTTTGGGTGTGTTGGACATGTAAAGACATTATAGAGTGGTCTAAGAAAATTGGATGATAGAAGTACTCCAATGGTATATTTGGGAGTTGAAAACGGGTCAAAGGCTCACATAATGTATCATGAAGAAAAAGGAAAGATTGTTGTAAGCAGAGATGTTCATTTTGAAGAAACCAGAAGATGGAAATGGAATGTTTCATGTCCAGAAGGTGTTCAGGCCCATAAAGATGAGTTTTGTGTTCAAAATGACTCTGCACAATCAATAGAATCAAATGTTGAGCCTGTGATAACCAATAGTAATGTAGCAACAGGAGAATTAAGTCAAACTTCAGATTCAGATGGTTTACGAAGGTCAACAAGGGTTGGCAAAATACCAACCAAGTTAACTGATTTTGTTCTTGATAACAGGATCAGGTATAATGCTAATAGGGAGGAAGAAGAAAATGCAGTTGAACTTTTATCACCATTAGTGGGAGAACCTGTGAGTTATCAAGAAGCAGTGAAAGATAAATCTTGGAAGGATGCCATGGATGAAGAAATAAAGGCTATTGAACGAAATAAAACTTGGGTATTAACTGAATTTCCCCTAAAGTGTAAACCAATAGGTTTGAAGTGGGTTTTTAAACTGAAAAGAGATGCCAAGGGTATAATTGTACGTTATAAAGCTAGATTGGTGGCTAAAGGATATGTGCAGTAGCTTGGTATAGATTATGAGGAAGCATTTGTGCCTGTTGCCAGAATAGAAACTATAAGGTTGATTCTTGCCATGTCAGCAAAGTTGAAATGGTCAGTATATCATATGGATGTAAAAGCTGCATTTTTACATGGTGATTTGCAAGAAAATGTATATGTGAGACATCCAGAAGGGTATGAGGTAAAAGGTTCAGAAAATAATGTTTTTAAATTGTCAAAGGCTTTATATGGGCTCAAACAAGCTCCAAGGACATGGAATTTAAAATTAGATAAAGTTTTAAAGGAACTTGGTTTTAAAAGGTGTCAGCATGAACAAGCAGTGTATATAAGAGATCAAACTGATGGTTTGATGATTGTATGTGTTTATGTGGATGATTTGTTGGTAACTGGTAATAGTCAACAAGAAATAAACACATTTAAGCAGCAAATGAAAGAAAAATTTGAAATGACAGATTTGGGTTTGTTGTGTTATTATCTTGGGATAGAATTTGCACAAGAAAAAGAAGCTATTCAGATAAGGCAATCAGCTTATGCAAGCAAGATTGTTAAAATGGCAGGTTTGGAAAATTGTAATGAGGTGAAAATTCCAATGGAATCTGGTTTAAAACTGACAAAAGATGAAAATGGAGTTGAGGTTGACTCAACAATATATCGAGTCTGGTTGGTTCTTTGAGGTATTTAACTCAAACAAGACCCGATATTAGCTATGTTGTTGGCTATGTTAGCAGATTCATGCAAAATCCAAAAGAAAGTCACTTAAAAGAGGTAAAACATTTGATCAGGTATTTGAAAGGAACAATGCATTATGGGATCAAGCATAAGAAATCAGAAGGAGGAGATTTGGTTGGTTTTAGTGACAGTAATCATTTGACTGACAGTGATGATGGTAGAAGTACATCAGGAAATGTTTTTTATTACAATGATTCTTTAATATCTTGGTGTTCTCAAAAACAGAAAATAGTAGCTTTGTCCAGTTGTGAAGCAGAATTTATGGCTGCCACCTCAGCAGCTTGTCAGGCAGTTTGGTTGACTGGATTGTTGGAAGAAATTATTGGAAAAGAACAGAGAAAAGTTGTTTTATTTGTTGATGATAAATCTGCAATTGCGTTGATGAAAAATCCTGTTTTTCATGGGAGATCGAAGCATATACATACCAGATATCATTTTATAAGAGAATGTATAGAAAAGAATCAAATTCAAGTGGAATTTGTTAGTGGTGATATGCAAAAAGCAGATATCTTGACAAAGTCATTGGCTCGAATAAAGTTTACTGAAATGAGGTTTATGCTTGGAGTTGAAGATCTTAAAGAATAAAGTCTGGAATTAGAGGGGAGAATGTTAGTTTTAAAGGTTTTAGTTTTAAATGTAATTCCAAATAAGTGTAGGGATTGGTATTGTTAAGTTGTAATTCTTGTGTGTATAAAGAGCAGAATCGTGTGCTCATAATGTCGAGTTCATTAAGAAGATTTCAGTTGATTTGTTTTTTAATTCCGTTATTGTTTGTTATCAAATTCTTGGTGCCTGATTTCAAAACTATCAAGCCAAAAAATGAAGGCCTAAAAGACATTTTACAAAGTTCTTGTAAAGTTAAGGGGAGTAAAAGTATCTATGATATAAAATTGGAGGGGTCAAATTGAAAGTGTCAGCAACACCACAACAAATTGTGTTTATATATAATATTTGCCCTACTTATATTTCTTTTGAACTCAAACAAGACAAAGTTTGACATCTGGTGGAGCTTGAGAAAACTCATAGCGGACCAAACATCAAGAGACACGTAAATCATTCGAGACCGGTCTATACACGTAAACCACTGCTGGCCTCAATAAATATCCGTCCTTCACTTCACTGGTACCATAATATCGAGTAAAGCTTATAAGAACAAGAGATTTATATGAAGAATTTATAATGTTGTAAGTAGAAAGTATGAGATTCAAATGTCATAAAATGAGAAATAAATAATTTGATAAAAACATTATGATAGGATCCAACATGTTTGGTCTCGAGTAGCAAAAAGATGGTCCTTGTAAAGATTAGGTAGTTTAGCAAGCAATATACATCCATCATTATAAAAAATCAGTTTATATAATTAAATAAAAAAACAATAATGAATATGAAAACCTTAAAACCAGCATCGTGATGTGAGGAAGTTATCCAACTTACCAATGTCTTGAACATTAAGATACATCATTCAAATTCTACTTTTTGACTCTATAAGTCGTTATTTTTCATTTTATAAAACTAATATAACTTTTCTTAGATCATTTATATTTAAATCTTTATAAAGTATGTGAGTGAGTTTTTTATATTATAGTAATTGGTTGAGATTGGTTGTGAGTAAGAGATATAAAAAAACTGACGAAACCAGTAAATATATTGAAACACGGTTTATTAAATTAAATTTAAAAGATAAAAAAGTTCATGATAAATATATAAAAAAATTATTTTATTGAATATGATAAATGTAATGATAAAAGTATAAAAATATTATTTAATTGAATAATAGAAAAAAAATAATTTTTAATGAATTATTATTTCTGGTGATATTTATGATCTACACAATTAAAATAGCTAAATTTATATTAAAATATATGTTAATTATTCATATCTGTATAAAAACTTACACTTGTAACTAGGAGCCTTTTCAAAAGAAAACAAACCACTAAGAGTCTGTCATATACACACTATATAATTATGGGAAGGAGATTAAATAGAAACAAAATTTTATCTAAAATAATAAGAACTATTAGATTTTGATATGTGACATGATGGAAAAAAAAAGTAGAAGATTATATATGATATAAAAAAAATCCAATACAAAAAAATTAGTACATAAAATAATAGAAAAAAAAAAGTAGAAGATTATATATGATATAAAAAAATCCAATACAAAATAAAATTAGTACAAAAAAATGCAGTATAAAAAATGTAGCACAAAAAATTCAGTAAAAAAGATACAACAGAAAAAAATTAAGTAAAAAAAATTTGGTTTTCATAATATTTTTTATTTATTTTTTAGTGTTTCATATGTTTTTTATAACTTTTTTGTAGTTGGTTTTTTTTACTGTATTTTATGTGTTGTATTATTTTATTATATGATTTTGTACAACACACACAATTAATCACAAAAATGTAGTGCGAAAATATGATAGATAAACATATAGTACAAGATTTCTTTTATTTTATGAAAATATCACACTATCATTATGATATTCAAATTAAAGAATAAAACGCTCAATTTTATGATATAATTTATATAAAAAAGAAATATAAAACACTTATGAATGTTTAAAAAAGTGCACATAAAGTTAAACAAGTCAACCAACAAGCATTTACATTTAGACTATGTGGTACGCAGGTGAGTGCGGCGTTTTGGCCCCCAAAAACGCCCAACACCGCCCCGCCTTCGATTTTATGAGGCGTTTTTAACGACGCCGTGACTCCAGCTACGGCTTCATTGCCCAAAAATCCGACCGTTGCCCTCTTCCTTCCGACCGTTTGAAGATTTAAAAAAAATTTACTTTTTTCTTTTATATAAAATACCACACTCTATATAAACCATTTAATCTCATTCAATTCCATTCAAATATCATCTCTTTCAATCTTAAAAATACACAAAAAATACATTCTTTCCACCAAGCATCATGCAATTCCCACCACCGTTAGGGTCCAGTTCAAGTGAGGATGACGAGTTTTTCGTACAAGCTGTTGTTCAAGGCGCCGTTTATTACAATCAGCAAGT
>WOUH02016635.1:0-15395 GCA_009936405.2 Stevia rebaudiana
AAGGTCTGTCTCTGTCTCACCTCTCCCAGACCCTACTACTATAGTGGGATTTCACTGGGTAGGTTGTTGTTGTTGTAATTCTCAACCTTTAAACTAACTTCAGTTAGTTTTCCTGTAATCATTACTAGAGGGTTTGTTTTGTCAAAAGTTTAACTTAAGGGGATTTTTGTTTTCAGCGCGACTGTTATAACTTCTTTTCGCGTTTCCTGTTTCGCTTTGACTCCGTTTCGCGTACGGTTTTCGCCTACGTTCACGATTTTGCATTTTCTATCTGACTCCATTGGTTTCACCTCCTGTAGAGGTGTTGAGATTTCGTATCTATGATACGTTTCATCGTTTTATGTATATCTTTCGTATCGTCGCTCGTATCAAAATTTCAAATACACTCAAAAGATTCCGAAATACGTATTACAATATAATAAAAGTATTTATATCATATATATATAAAAAATTACATTAACGTACCGTTGAAATTACTTTACGATTAAATTTCAGCCTTATAGCATTAGTAATTTCAAAACATTCAAGGATCATAGGAAACAAAACATTGAGTCCATGGTACAACAATCTACAAAACTAACCACCTTCCTCAAACAAATGAATTTATAGATAATGTCCAAACAGACAAAATTAAAAAAATAAAAACAAAAGCAGATCAAACAAGATGAAAAATGCCACGTCAGACTCCGCTTTCCAGCAATATTCTATCACACCACCTGACTCATTTTCATGCTGCAAAGCCCACAAGACTGATATTTTCAGCTTTATGAATTATGAATACCAGACCAGAAGAATGAACACCTCAAACCTATGACCAACCGATCAATAACCTTAAAAACCTGACCTAAATGTGCATTTAGCAAACTTGAAACATGTTTTCAATAAAAAGGAAAGAGAAATTTTAAAAAGAGATATGAAGTATTTTATATGTCTTAGTGTTGAAAAACGCTCGTATCACCTTGATTCCAGCCTTATAACATTAGTAATTTCAACGGTACGTTAATGTAATTTGTTATTCATATGATATAAATACTTTTATCATATTGTAATACGTATTTCAGATCTTCTGAGTGTATACGAAATTTTGATACGAGCGACGATACGAATGATACACATAAAACGATGAAACGTATCATAGATCCGATATCTCAACACCTATCTAGGAGGTGAAACCAATGTGGTCAGATAGGAAATGCAAAATCGTGAAGTAGGCGGAAACCGTGCGCGAAATGGAGCCCGAACGAAGCGGGAAACGCGAAAAGAAGTTTTAACAGTCGCGTTGAACACGAAAATCCCTCTAAGTTTTAACTTTTGACAAAACAAACCCTCTAGTAATGATTAACAGAGATAACTAACTGAAGTTAGTTTAAAAGTTCAAATTTGAATCAATTAATTTAATTAAAGGTTATTTAGTGTACTTAATGAATATAATGTTGAAATTTGTGATTATTAATAAACATAAAGGTTGAAATTTGTAATTTAGTCTAAAGATAATAATTTTTAATGAGAAAATTAATGGTCGCTTGTGTCTTGTGTCAAATCATAAACTTTATTTTGATTAATCAGAAAAATTAATTAGAAATCTTTTAGACTAATAACGTAACTTTGATCAAACCACAAGGGAAAACACACGAACGAAATTAGTAATAATAGTTTTTTATATAATAGTTTTATGAAATCAATATAGCATATGGGCAAATTCACCAGATTATAATAATTGTTTTTTTATGAAATCAATATAGCATTTGGGTGCATATGGGCTGAGGAGATATAAAGGATGGCAGTTTATTTTATTGTTTTTATAGAAAGGGCAAAAATGTCTTTTACGCGTATTAAAAGGACCACACCTAGCTCCAAAAATTGATGGGGGCTATAGGTGGTCTATTTTAATATTATATGTTCTTAAATTGAAGGATTGTAGTGGGTGTGGCATATGACTAGTAAGGAATTGGATCAATAATACATTTGTATAAGAATCAATAAAGTTGCATTTGTATATGAATCAATAAAGTTAGCATGCCAATCAACATGTGTAGAGTGCTCTCATTGGCAACTAGTGTCTACAAAATAATTATTTTGTTGCACTCCATTTTTTTTATAATTACATCTCTTTGAGTTTTTTTTATTTTTTTTTTTATTTTTTTACAATTTAAGGGTGTGAGTGTGCAAAATTATCCAAGAAGTTTGACAAATTTCAAGCCTGATCAATTTGTTTGGCTTTCATAACCAAGCTTCAAACATGATATATTTTCAGTTGACTCAAGACAAGCCAATAAACTGAGGTTAAACAAATGGAGTAAAAGACGTTTGTAAGATTTAACATTATGATATAGTTAAGACCTTTAATTGTAACTCTCTATAGATAACTAAAACTTAATGCCATATGCCAGATATTGTGAATCAGCCCAAGGTAAAAAAAAAAAACTAAAATTGATTGAGGCTATATACTTTATATTTAAGACACGATTCTCATGACATCATATGTTTATGAAAAATAAACCGATTACATGTTATTATAGTAATCTAATGTGAATCATTAAACACTTACTTTAGAATTCTGAAAATTTAGTTGTACCCATCAAAATTAGAACCACCGTGTAATAAGCTAGGATTGTAAGCTATAAAACATTTAACAACATTGCTTTCATACGTAAACTTTGGTACTACGTATAAATTAAAATTGAACAAAAGGATACTCGTCACATCATATTGGTACAGAATGAAGTACTCTTCAAAAGATATGATAAAAATAACAAGGTAACATATTTTATTGCATCTAAAACCGGTTGGAAAAATGAGAGAATTACTGAAAAATGAGATTTTCACTAAGTTGTAAAAATAAGTTTTTGTTAACTTTGGACATTAAATAACTGTGTGTTATTTCATTTAATATGGTTGTTTATTAAAGGGTCTGTGTTCTATATTGTAAGAGCTTTCCAAAGAACCAAACCGCGTCCAAAACAGAGCTAAGATGAAGGAGATATCGAAGCTCAAAGTTGGGTAATTGGCGGCTAATGCAGTGCTGATGAACATCTGATGAGAGCCAAAGGCAAAAAGTGGTGTTGATGGCCAAAGTGTTGCTGATGGACATCCACTAATGGCTAAGGTGCTGCTAACGTACTACAGAATTTCTACTGATGCAGAGAAAACTTCTACTGATGAACAAGCAAAACTTATTTCGATGAACAAGCAAACTTCACCCGAGAAACTGCCTAAATGAGTTGAAACTGAAAATCAGTTACGTTTTCAGAAACAAAGTGTATTGAAGACGTTCAAAGACACTTTATTGAGATGTTTCAACTCATTATAGACTGTAAATTAAAGTGAGTCTTAATAGGAAAATACACTTGCAATCCCAACTTGCTAACACTAGTACAAATATCCTTTTTTAAGGCGGTTAAAATTGAACTTTTGGGGCGGTTTCTAAACCGCCTTATTAAATGTCGCCTCAAAAAATGAGGTCTTTTATAAGACGGGTGAAAAAACCGCCTCAAAAAATGAGGTATTTTATAAGGCGGGTGAAATAACCGCCTCAAAAGATAAAGATGTGGAGTTCCTTTTTGGGGTTTTTACGTCTATTTGAGGCGGTTCTTTTTGAGGCTTCATAGGCGGGTTATTTATTAGATGTTTGGGGCAGTTATTATTTCGGACTCCTTCATGTTTTGTGAGATGTTTGGGACGGTTTAAAAAAAATAGATTATTGCAATAATATCTATAATACCATTTTGAAATCTAATAAAACTTCAAAAACAAATTATGCATTATTGTATTCGATCCATTAAAACCACATTTCCAAACTTTGTAGTGAGCCAACAATCTCCATAACATATATAAGATAACAACAAACCAAGATTTCCATAACAAAATACAACTCATCCATAGATGTTTCTTCTCATTTAGAATCAACATTGATCTTCCAAGCTCCCTTTTCACATTTGCAACCCATCTAACATGAAATTAATATAATGAAACTTAACACAACATAAAACATAATATATATTGTATGATTAAAACAATTTAAGCAACCATAGACATATTTGTCCCATTTCCGTTTAAGCTACTAAATTTGACCGCTTAGATATGAAATAACTTTGAGATGATAGAATTTAAACTAACCTTGTAAACCATCAAAAACTCATGACTTGAGCGATTTCATGTCCGGTTTGGAAATAGCCTATCTACAAGTTTTGGTGCCAAGTTTATCACCAATTCATTAATATCTTGTACTAAATTACCACAAAAAGATAGAATTATTATAGTGAATAACAGAAGAACGCTTACCTCAGCTATTGTCTTGAAATATATTGAAGTGACTATTGTATCGGTAGTGCACTGGACATAATAACAAGATGCAAATTTTCTTATTTTTGCAAGTAAAAGCTAATAAATTTTAATATAAATCTATCTGATAATAAGAATTATTTACTCTGGTTGGGTTTGGTTTGGTTTGGTTTGAGTTGAGCTGCAATATTTCTTTGTGTAAATAAATAGATTACAAAAAATGCAACCTTATAAAAACAACATGCAACCTTTTATTCTTATGATGCATTCTTTTGACTTTATTGAACAATATGAGGCTAATCTAGCCCGTTCCAGACCTAACTAAAAAATGTATTTAAGATGTAGAAATCACCACTAAATAATTCATTTGTTATCATATCAACTATAGCAAAGTCACTTAAATAAGTATCATTAGATACCTTTTCAAGAAGCTTAACATTTTAGAAGTCTGTTAATAACATACATGACATTGATTGTATTCTAATAACATACATGACATTGATTCTATACTTCAATTCAAATATAGTAGCTGTATATTTAAATTTATAGTGAACATATATGATAATGACATTAACCAATAAAGAAGGTAAACGTATATGATAATGTATTTTCAAAGCAAAGTGCTAACCACTGTTAACGAACCTTCAAATGTATACTATTTTAAAGAATTAAGTTGAAAACACATAGAAAACGATATGTTGCACCGTGTATAGAATTGAAAATATAATAAGTTTTAAATGTTTTCATTGATGAAGGTTTAAAATAGTTTTGATTTGGTATGTTATTTAAAACATATAATATTGTAATGTAAATATGTAACCAAAATTAACTTATTTTTCTAAACTTTTACTAAATGGGTTGTAGAAATATGAGAACTTAAATATTATTTTAAAACTGAAATACGTATTAAACAGTAACATAATTAATTATAGAAAAAAATTAATATACTTTTAGTTGAAAGCTTGAAATTTTAATTTTAGTAACATTGTGAAAAGGAGTTGTAAATAAGGTGACGTACCTAAATCATTTGTCGTATTCAAATTATTATATAACTTTCCATAATCAATATGATAACAAAATTAGAGAGTAATATGGTGATGACAAGTGTGAGTTTGATGTTAAAGTAGCTAGAAATGTGACAAGTGTCATTTGAGATACTCTTTTATTAGTATAGAAAGATTCGTTTAAATTAATTATCCAATGTGCTACAAAGACTTCCAAGCATTCAAAAAGGCCCGGCGGCAATAAATGCCCCAATTTGGGATGTGTACGGTTCCTAAAACCGAAACTGTAACCAAAATACTCGGTTATTAGTTTTTAATAACCGTTCGGTTTCGGCTTTTCGGTTTTCGATTATATTATCGGTTTCGGCTCGGTTTTCGGTTATTTTCGGTTTTTTATATTTTATTTTCTAAGTAACAAAACGTTAAAAATGCAAACATCTAAACTAGTAATAGATAATTCACAAAGTAATTTATGAGACGCTATTAATCAATAGTGGTAAAAACATTTTTTCTCCTTTGTAAATCAAACGTTTTCCACAATTGAACATATGCTTAATGATAAAAGTTAATGTATGAATACACTATTAATCACAAAGTAATTTATGAGACGCTATTAATCAATAGTGGTGAAAACATTTTTTCTCCTTTGTAAATCAAACGTTTTCCACAATTGAACATATACTTAATGATAAAAGTTAATGTATGAATACACTAGTATAATTACAAAACATATAAGAAGTATCTAATCATGATGTATAAATTTTTAAGAGATTAATTTATTCAATAATTATTAAAAAGTAAATAAAAATATTAATATATATATACATAAACGCACATTAAATTTATATAAACACAAGTATATTTATAGAAAAAATTTTAAAAATTAGGTGATTCGGTTCGATTATTTCGGTTTTTTAAAAAAGAAAACCAAAACCGAATGTTTCGGTTTTTTCGGTTCATTTTTTTGTCAGGTTTGATTTTTTCGGTTACGTTAATTTGGTTTTTTTTCTTCACGTGGCCCGATTTGAAGTTGACCCCTAATTCTAGATCTGGAGGAATCGATGCTGTGACTGTGAGCTGACTATTTGCCTGTGACCTTTAAGTCTTCGACGGCGACCACAGCAGTGAACAATTTTGATCTTATAGTTTGAGTTAGTACGACGACCGATGACCATCATCGACGGCGACCAGTGACCAACGACGACAACCAGGTTAATCGTCTTCTGAGTGGTACGAATTCTGTCGATCTCGTAATGGTTCTCTTAAATTGTACAATATCAGATTTGAGCTCCATATATGTGTTTCTATGGCTTTAATTTTGTACTAGATAAACATCAATGTAAATCAAATTTGAACATATAAATCAAAAACACAGATTTTTTTTTTGGGAACACAGATTAGAACATACTCTTTAGTTTCTTTTATCTGATGAAATGTATTGCAAATGTAGTATGGAATTAGATCGTATGATTCACTTTATTAGTGTCGTGATCAAGATTAGATGTAAAGTCACTTTGTAAGTTGTAACTCTTTTTCTTGGGATTGTTGGAATTATTAGAGTTAATTGGATATATCCGAATCGGTTTCGAATTCGGATCAATTCGATTCAGTTATGAAATAACCCAATTCGGATTCGGATCGGATTTCAAATAAAAATTATGTAATTCGAATAATCCGATTTGAATAAACCGATCAAATCGAAATTCGACTCAATGAACACCCCTAATAAGAGTTGTGTTGAAAAACCGATGTATCTTGATTTTGTAGTAGATTACACATTTGGGGGATTGTGGCAGTTCTGAAATTTAAGGCTAAAAGATGGTGTAGTAATTGGATGATTATATTAACAATTGAGTGGAGATCGCTTTCATTAGTTACAGGCTTTTACACCTGTGCATTTGCTGTATACAGCTTACGACTTTCTTTCACTTCACTCCCTCCTCAACTATCAATCACCATAATTTACAAATTAGAATTCAATTAAACCCAAAATCATCATCTTCTCACCATTTCAATTCAGACAATATCAAAGGTAGTTGAATCGTTCATCTTCCGTAATCAAATTTCATTTTTCATTTTACCTGATTTTCATGTTCCTACAACTTAATTTGCAGATACGAGCCAATGGAAAGCAATTCAGATACAGATTGCCGGTGGTAGGTATGCGATTTTGTACCAAAAGTTTGATGGTCTCTGAGAAATTCGATGTATCTTTAGTAAATGATCTTTTCACCAGCAATTGGTTGTAGAGATCCACTTGGCAAATGCTAAATTAGATTAATTGCTAGCTTAATACGAGTTTATGTAGTGGCTATGCGTTTGAAACATAGATTTGGACTGATGGAATATGGATATTCTAGACATTAGTTCATGATTATTACTATGTTAGGTATACTAGAAAAGGGGCTCATGTGTAGTTGCTTGTTTGTTTAAACTATAACCCAGGTTTTCAGGATATATACACCTTATTAAATCATTTAGAATCAGTTTATGTTTGATAATTCATTCTAATCTTGAGTTAGGGGTGAAATCAAAGTTTTAATAGTGACAGATTTACAAATAACTAAAAATGTCCATAAACTTTTCGTGATTCATGGAATATTGTCGTAACAAGGTCTTGCTCAATGTACAATAAAAAAAAAAAGGGCGTACCCGGTGCTTGACTTAGCTCCCGCTCTGCGCAGGGTCCGGGGAGGGGCCGGATAAATGTACAATAAAAAAAGCATTATTTAATATTTACAAGTAAAAGTTGTGTCTCACTCATCCATTTTGCATGTTCCCTTTTGCATATAAGCCTCATCCTGACCCTATTTTTAGTCAAACATGGAATATCTTTGTAATAGTGTTTTCTCTGACATTGGAGCCATATGAAAAAGATTTTCGATCTTTTCCAAGTATTGATCAAGAAATTACAAATTTGCCAGGTCAATTGACACTACTTGCTTACTAAATCCAAATGTTAAAATAAACACTGATCTTTACGTGTAAGGTAACAAAAACATTGAGATTCGACCTCATGTTTTGATCATTTTCCCCACTGATCTTTACATGTAAGGTAACAAAAACATTGAGATTCTACCTCATGTTTTGATCATTTTCCCCACTGAAGGTTGTGTAATTAGCTTCAATCTCACCGGTAATATCAAACGATACAAAGTATGTAGTCTACTTTACCTTACCTGTGGAGTTATGGGAGTAAAGGTAGTGGGATGTCAGAGGAACGTAAGTTTGGCAGTTATGGTAATGTAACAACAGAATCCGAAACGCCTTTACTTGATTTCTCCACTAGCCCAATTTGGAGTATTGTTTACATTGAAAATGATGTTAAAGTTTTGGTTCCCCTACGCTGGAGCCGAGTTCAGGTCTTAATGTTATTGATGTGTTAAGTTTTCATCAAATTACTTATGTTTACGTGTGAAAAACTGATAATTAGGTGAGAGGACAAATTAAACTAGCTTGTAATGGTAGCATTATTTTCAGGTTGTCTGATTTTCTAGTTTCTGAGTTTGAGGTTGTGGCTGAAGAACTTCTTATGAGTGATTCTATAATAAAGGTATAAACTTAAACCCTTTGCAGTTTCTCTTTTTATTTATTTATTATTACATGAAGTATGTGTTATCTGATATAATAAAACAAGTTCTTTTTATGTATGTAGGTTTATGACCGCTTAGTGCTACATTCAAAATGGTTTTGATATGGAACTCCCAAATCTATGATGATTACTTGACGGTGGTGGTAGGACGCTTTACACTATATATTTACTTTAAGCTAGAAACTATATTGAATTGAGGGTATGTTACTATGTTCAATTGGTTTCTAGTTGATCATTTGGGTTGAATCTTGTAGGTTTGGGTCAGGTTGAGATGGCCTATTTTGCCCATTAGATACAAATATTAACCTAAATTGACATATTTACCTATAAATGGTCAAAATGACCAGCTATAGCTTTTTCAGGATATAATTTTTATTTTATTTTTATTATTACAGGAGAACTCAAGCATCAAACCTGATACAAACTTGGATGCTTATGGTCAAGGACTCTTGAGGTTAACAGGAACACTAACAAAAAAAGGCATGGAATAACTTATTGAATATCTTTGCAACTGATGACAACATTATTCTTTGTGACTAATAGTTAGAAAACAGTAGATTGAGCGTTTTTTGCAAATGATGAGATCAAAAAGTTGTGTTGCAGAATGGTTACTTCAAATGAAATTCAATTTTGCTAATGCAATTTTATCATTTGATGATAATTAATTATTTTGTAGATGTGTGTTTGGCTTTTGTTACGATGGCTGCCATAGAATCCGCCAACTTTCTGACAAGTGGTAGCCAGAACATGATAACTTTGTCGGAGCAATTCCTAATACACTATGACATCTTAAATACTGGATATACTTACGACAAGATAACAAAAGCCTTCAGATATATCTTGCAAAAAGGAGATGGTGTCTATAACGATATCGATTACACGTTTAAAGCTGAAAAGCGCATTTGTGAATGCGACAATGTTAGTATCACATTAATATAAGTTTATATTTATAAAACTTTCCTAAGTGTATTTAAATTTTTTGTGCAACATAAGATTGTGGCTAGGATACACGGATAGGAGAAAGTTATACCGCAACAGAAGAAGAGGATTTGCAAAAAGCTGTAGAGATACAACATGTGAAGACTTCAATAGATGTAAGATATCTTGTTTGCTATGAAAAGGTTAAAATTGTATCTATAATTTAAAATTTGGAAATGATGATATTTTATCTTTTGAAGTAACATTTATTTTCTTACATTAAAGCATACACAAGTTTGACTATGCATTTTGTCTTCTGGATGTCCCTTTAGACAATCTTCCACCAAAAGTGAACGAACGAAAGATATTTTTCATGATTTACTAGTAGTTGAATTTGAGATAGAAGACGGAGTGAATTCTAGAAGTGTAAGGGCTCATACGGGCCAGCGCAGGGAGAAAATGGGTACATTTGCATACAGAGGAACATACCCAATTACCCGGACGCATTCAAACTTGTTAAGTGGTGCTTCTACCCCGTGATAAACGGTTTTAATGGAGCTGATAAGTAAGTAACTTTTTTTTAATGAGAATATAGTACGTGAAACAAACTTATCTTATTTTAGATTATCTTATAAACTATTTATTCAAAATAAAAGATGGTTAGACCTTAGTTTTTCAGATAATTAAAGTAAGATGAGTTTGTTTCACGTAATCTTGTCCCATTACAAAAAAGTTACTTATCCGCTTCAATAAAACCGTTTATCATTGGATAGAAGCACCGGTTAGCAAGTTTGAATGCGTTCGACTAATTATGTACGTTCCTCTGTATGCGAATGTACCTATTTTCTCCTCACGCTGGCCCGTATAGGCTCTTACACTTCCAGAACTCCACCCCTGTCTTCTTTCCCAAATCCAACTATTAGAAAACCATGAAAAATATTTTTCGTTCAATTAACTTCAAGTGGAAGATTGTCTAAAGGGACATCCACTAGACGAAGTGCATGGTCAAACTTGTGTATCCCCTGATGAAAAAATAAATGTTATTTCAGAAGAAAATATATCATTTCCAAATTTTAAATATTGTTTTTACCTTTTCATAGCAAACAAGATGTCTTACATCTATTAAAGTCGTCACGGGTTGTATCTCTACAGCTTTTCGCAAAGCCTCTTTATCATGTTGAGGTGTAACCTTCTCGTATTCTGGCCACAATCTCATGTTGCACAAAAAAAAAAATTAAATACACTTAGGAAAGTTTTAAAATTATAAACTATATGAATGTAATACTAACCTTGTCGCATTACAAGTGCGCTTTAAACGTGTAATCGATATTGCTATAAACACCACCCCTTTTTGCAAGATATATTTGAGGGCTTTTGTACCTTGCCGTAAGTATATCTATTATTTAAGGGTTCACAGTCTATTAGGAAGTGCATCGACAAAGTTATCATTTTCCGGCTATTGTTTACCAGAAAGTTGGCAGATTCTATGGCAGCCATAGTAACAAAAGCCCAACACACATCTACAAGTTCTCAAGTTTTTGAATGATAAAATTGCTTCAGCAAAATAGAATTTCAGTTGTAAGTAATTCATATGCAACACCACTCTTTAATCTCATCAGTTGCAAAGATGCTCAATCTGATGTTCTCTAATTTTCAGTCGCAAGGACTAATGTTCTCATTAGTTATATTCCATGTCTTTTTGTTGTGTTCTAATACATGCATAGAATAATACAAACATGCCTTTTATGTTTATAATTTGTTGCAAATATAGTCATTCAATATCAGATTGAACTCAAGCATCAAATACAAACATGTCTTTTATATTTATTAAAAGTTGGTGATGTTGCCGTGGTAGGTTACTATAATAGAAACAAATGATGCTAGGTTTACTATAATAGAAGCGGATGGCGCTATGTCTATTATAATAATAGACTTGGATGCAAAATATCAAAGAGGAACTAACATAATGCCGTGTTAGTTATTTGTTTAGACAATGCATTGCTATAAATCAATATATGAAAGTTTGGCTGGTGGATAAAAATTCAATATATGATTAGTGGGAAATTAAAAAGCGATATATGAATCAATGAATAAAAATAAAAAGTTAATATATGACTAGTGGAAATAAAAAATCAATATAATAAAAAACTAATATATTGTTACTGCTCATAACTTACAATTGTTTAGTTACTAAGTTGTCCGTTCTACAAACATCTTTTTTTAAACTATAATTATATATGCTGAAGTATGTAGTACTTCTAAGAAAATTAATAATTTTTCAACTTCTAAGAATGAAAACACCACTCAGGATTACAATTGAACCTCTATAGCAACAACAAGAAAGAAAATATACACACGGTATTTGCACTTTAGAAGTGGAGGCACAACCATCCACTAGTGTGTGGGCGTGCCAACTAAGGGGCTATTTGTTTACATCTTAACATGACTCTTAATGGTTCAGACTTCTTACTGGTTGAGCACTTAATGGTTCAGACTGTATGTTTCGCGAGTAGATGTTTGAATGATTAAGAGATTTGCCTTTAAATAATTAAATATTATATTGAGTCTGAATGGTTTAGACATTTTATTCATCAGACATTTGTCACTAAATAGTTAAGCACTATATTGGCTTTTAATGGTTCAGACCTCGTAGTGGTTCAGTATCTAATGATTTATACCTCTTACTAGTTCAACACTTAACCATTCAGAATTTGTCAAACAACCCTTAAGTGAGCATTTCAGAACAAGACATTTTCCACTAGGCAAAGTATGACAAGTAAATCAATTAAGCATGTATATAAAACACGTATAAGTTTGTACATTTGTACCCCCATGCTTCAAATGCATAAAAAAACATTGTAGGAGAAAAAGGAACTCAGAGTGGTAGTGTTAGGACTAAAACTCCACAAACACCTGAGAAATGCAACCATACTCTTGCACTACAATTTTACGGCCATTTGATGAGATTTTTTGATGAGATTTACAGACTATGTCTAATATGAACATCTAACCAAACACTATGTTATTTAACTACATATACGTATAACATTGAACGTCTATTTGTCGAATCCAAATAAAAAAAGTCATCAAGCTATCTATTCATTTATATACATGTGTGTGTTAATAGTCGGCGTTTATATGTTTGTTTAATAGGTTTATAACAATTATTTTGTTGTATGTTTATATTATTTGTTAAGTATATATATTTATACTCAAATTTATTATTATTTTGAGATCTTAACACTAATAGTTATAAACTTTAGTTTATAGTACTTTTAATTAAACGTATAATTCTTGTAAAAATATAGAATCTGTTTTATACATATAACTATATTTCACGTTTTGTATCCAGTTTATTGTTTCAGTCAGAATATAAAGAATACAATTATTCAAGTCTAAACATATAAATATTTGCTTAAAACTTGTTAAAGTGCATCATAATTATATATCTCTCATCAAATAAATGGGTTTATAAATACATGTTTAGTAAACCATCTATCTATACTATATACTAAAGGAGAGTTTTAGATGACATTTGTCATGCATTCTTACAATTTTTTCCCTTCTCTCTCTTCTATTAATTGCTAACATTTATTTAAATTATTTATGGATATGCAAAAATAACTATATCATTAATAAAATTATTTTAACAGAAATGTAATTAACTTTAAGTTTTGTTTTAATTAAGTAACTCGTAGTTTTTTTTCTAATTAGGTCACTCGTTTTTTTTTTGCAATTAGGTCAATTTACTTTAGATAAGTGTTCCAGTCTTATATATTTTGCCTATAACATTAGGTTATCATGTCATTTGAAGTTTTATTTATGTTACTTTTTACAAAAATTATGGTGGTTGATTATTTGAATTAATAAAAAAAAATTAATAATTTTGTAGGTAAAAGGTATAGAATTAAAACACCTTATAAAAGTAGAGTGGACTAATTGAAACAAAATTAAGTATGAATGACCTTATTAGAACGAAAAAAAAAAAGTGTGAGTGGTCTAATTGGAACAAAACGAAAAGTTGCTTACATCTTTATGACATTTCTCCTTAAATTAATTATGAACTTTTTAATTAGTTATTAATGATTCTAATTGTTTTTTTATGAGTAATATTCAAATATTTAATGTTGTTTGATGTTTTGGGTAGTAAAAGTACTATGTGTAAAAAAATATGGTATTAAACAAATCCAAATTTTACCTAGCTCTTTATTTTAATACATCTATTAAAAGGTATCTAAACACTAAGTACACTTAATTAACATTTATTAATTGCATAAAAAAATTTCATACCAAGTTTCGGAAAAAATATTTTAAAAATCAGTTTAACATAATTTCTAAATGGTACACGTGATTTTTAATTGACTACAGTATGTTAGATTCAACTTATACTATACACAAGATTATTCAACCAATGCGATACACGTGATTTTTATTTTTTTTAATTATTAAGTAAATAATGTTATATTTATTTAAACCGTGTAACACACATGATTTAACCTGGTTTGATATATTAAAAAGATCGTTTATTAATAAACATTACGTTTTGGTCCATATGTATAGAATATAACATTGTATGTCCAAAAGGTATATAAAATAATTGTTATAATAAACTATTCATTTATAGGGCGATTAAAATACATATAGGGAAAACCGTACTAATCATAGGATGTAATTTCACCCGTTAGATCATTTTAATGAAGGGCATATATTAACGTGGTGGTAGATCCGTAATTAACATTCGATAAATAAACATACATAACGCACTAGGTATCCTAAAAGGGCAGAAGCGTCATTGACGTAATTACGGACCGAGACTATTAATTACGAACCACGACCAATATACACATAAAAATACGGACCAATTGTATAATCACATACCACGAAATAACAGACCACGTGTATAATCACGGATCACGACCAAAATACACACATAAAATACTGATCATGTGTATAATCACCTACCACGACCAAAATACACACATAAATTATAGATTAAGGGTATAATCACGTATTGCAAAATCACGAAACACGTAAAAAATTGAAAAAAATAATATCAATACTATACTTGAATTAAAAATAATGAAATTATTTATTTGATGGTGTAGTATTTTTTAAAAAATTGTGAAGCATAAAAAAGTTATTAGATTTTTAAGTAATAGGTGAAAGTGTGTTTAATTACGGGAATTTTTCTATAACATGTGTTTTACGTATATACCATTTTCTCTTTGTACACGTGTCGTATTCTGATTAGGGGTGAGCAGTTTGCAGTTAACAACCATTAGGAACCGAGGAAAGAACCGTTAGTGTGGAACCAAACCGAATCCGCGAGTTACGGATCGGTTCTTGTTCTAAAATTTGGCCACGTGTCATTTTTATAAGCAACTTGTCCTATGTCGCATTTACCATATTTACATAATTATAATGGGTGAGGTTATCCTAGGGAGGGTCATTATAGTAAGTAGGTGTAGGGAGGATATCAAACGGACCCCGATTGAGCTCATTCTATCGGCGTTAGAACCGTCTCGTTGAACCCTTTCTAGCCCCCCAAAAACCTAAGCCCCCACCCCACACTAACCCAAAAACCTAAACCCCCCAACCCA